>JAECUM010013162.1:0-27657 GCA_016617855.1 Megalonaias nervosa | reverse complement strand
ATATATTAAATAACAAAGGGGAAAGAATACCTCCCTGCCTCACCCCATTGGTTACATGGAAAGCGCTGGATATTACACTTCCCCATCGCATATAATACAACTGTTTGCCATACCAGTTAACTAAAGTATGAACTATGTATACAGGTATTTTAATATCAAGCAACTTTTTAAAGAGTGTCCAATGATTGACCCTATCAAATGCCTTACTAGCGTCTAAAAAGCATGCAAATACTGGGCTGCCATGTTCTACATAATAGCTGACGGTTTCCTTAAAGGCATATAGACATAAATCTGTTGAATGCTGCATTTTAAAACCAAACTGATTATCGGAGATTGTGACTTCACATCTTTGTAGTATGATGCATTCAAATATTTTTGAGATAATAGTCGTAAGAGCTATAGGTCTGTAGTTATTTTTGTCCGCCAGGTTACCAATTTTGCTTTTAGTAGCGGTATAATTGTAACTTTTGTGAAATCATCTGGTACAAAGTTATGCACAAACATACAATTAAATAAAATCATTAATAGCCCATGAAGTCTAGTATCTGAAAATTTAAAATGTTCCACATATAAAAAATCTGATCCTGGACATGTACCACCTTTTTGTCTTGTTATTGCATTTTGGATCTCAGATAATGTGATTACCTCAATATGAGCAGAAGGGGTATTCAATGCTGAAGTAACACGCTTCTTATTCGAATCGTTTTTAACACTATTGAGTAAGCCTTCAAAATGATTTTTCCACATGTTGCATATATTATTTTGACCATGGTTCCCATCAATGCAGATTGGTAGCTTATTGATATATATTGTATATTATTCTATAGCAGACCTTTAAGCTACTAATTGTTAGAGGCAAACATATTTCCCGCAGATAGTGGTTTGTTTACTAAACATGTGATCTGACCTACTAGCAGCATAACATTTAAACATTGTGTAACATAGGCTATATGCTAGGAAATAAAGAACATAATAAATATTGAAACATTATGTGTGTGCCGTATAGTCACATGGTACATCACTAAGAGGTACTTGGCTATCTGTCCTTGAAAAATCACTGTACAAATATTAGGTCTTCTCCCAGGCGTGGAGAAAATAAGGTTTCAAATTAGAGCGTTCTCCCTGCCGAGATTGACGAATGATACAAACAGACAGATGTTGCTAAAGCGCAACAACCCTGATTATGAAGTTCTTTGTTATCCGCGATAGGTAAGGCGTTGGAAACCCTAACAAGATCTAAGGAATACAATCTGCAGTGGTCGAAGCCACATCCAGACTGATGCACCCTTTAGCTCTTGTTAGTTCATTTCTCTAGTATGAAAGCTGATTGTGATGTCTGTCACAAGTCGAAAATGATTTCATACACACAAACAGTTACTCGTGCTCTTTAACCTCTGGGAGTAACTGTTATTTTTTTATAATTTGAATTATCCCCGTAATTTCTAGCATTTCATCCATGTGAACTCAAATAGTGGTTGAATTCAAACATGTCACTGAAATCGACGGAGGCAACAACTCACACAACAGACAGTAAGAAAACGGAATAAAATTCTGTAGGGGGCATTAAGTGCATTGGTCGGAGGATGACTGTCCAAGGGATTGACATCCAAGGGGTAGCAGATACCTATGTGCAAATATCTCAAACATAAATAAGCACAGAAAAGCCACGCCGATAAGTACCGCTCTAAAGTTGTTGTGTACTTGTGAGAAAGGGACCGGTATAAGGTGAAGTTGTTTGCATTGGCAAAATGCAAGAGAGAGAACGTTGGCACACATCTATGCTACTTTCATGTACTAACATTTTTTCCGTATGGTTATATGAAAAAAAAATGCACTAAAGTAGACGGATTATAAAATAGCTGTTCCCATGTGTTCGAAAAGTGAGTCTGAACTAATTCAAAGCCCATGAACTTTAGCAGTTATTAAAAAAGGAAAAGTGAATTTTGCCAGAATGGGCAATGCAAGCTTTTGAAAATGCAATGAATGAATCATAAAATATATAAAAATCATAAAAAGAAGTGATCCGCTCGTTTTTTTCTTCAGCTGCACCTTTAATAAATCCTTTAAGTGAAAATGACCAGACCGAACTAGCAGTCATTTGAGCTGCACATGAGAAGCAGGGCCAAGTTATATACTCTATAGCCTAAATTACGCCCATCAATAATACATCGAAATAAAGGGATTTTTAAAAGTAAATTTAACAATATCCAAGATATACAAGGTCTAGTTTAAACAATCAGGAAAAGCAGTGAGATAAAACGTGAGAATTCTTTTTATTTCAAAAGTCAAACCCAATGAAAAGTGCGAAACTGTAGAGCACAACAATATCGCAGTGGTATTTGCGTACTTGTTTTATCTAAAACCATTAAATTCAATTATTGATTGGCATATGAATATCAGAAAACAAATGTTTGCTAAGATCACGTGAGCATGATCATCGGATATTTGTCTGATATCCTTGCTATCTGACGTATTCAAAAAAACCCTAGCATTTTGTATTGAGTCTAATGTATACTGTCACATCATAATATGATTGGGTTGGATAAATGCAATTACAGTTTTTATTTTGCCATAGTGAGAATTATTCTTTTATTTTTATTCATATTATTTTTATCAATCGATGTATTTATAAATTTATCATCAAATATAATAATTTTATTGTTATTGTTATGTAACATCTCAACGGGCAAAACAGTTTCAGGAGAAATGAGATTCAAACTTTTGCTACCAGTTTCTTTTTTCTACAAATCGGATAATTCTCTCCGAATGCCATACTTTAATTGGTCATCATTCAGTTTTTATACAGATACTGTGTCATAATTAAAATATTTTAAAGATAAATTTAGTAACAAAGTTTGTTTTACCATTTAGAGTTGCACCAACCAACAAATAATGGCAGTCATTCAACAAGAACATGGTGTTAGGTATCTTTCACTATCTTTATTTATTTTATCAATATCAGTTATCTAAAATTAAGGCTGATTTTCTTCATAGCTTGAACTTGTGAAATTTTTAATTTTTTCTAAGGGCTGTAGATAGTTTTCACTCTTTGGAATTCTTTTTAATTTCTTCAGAGACGCAACAATTGGAATTGCCGGTGCCACTGCAGATAACGCTATAAGATAAACCTCCTCCAAGATGTTATCATCATGTATCATTTACATATAATTACATATAATGTATAATCCTTCCGTTATCTTGAACATAATCGCGTTCAATAATCATGCACTTATCTAATCTTATTTTTTGTGTTAATTAACACTTATTCTATTATGTCATATTATATTACGAATCCAAATATACATTTTAAAAAAAGCGTCGGAGTCATTTTAACCCCATTAGTCTCAGTTCTTATTAGTGTCATTTTTTTGTTCAAATCTAACAGTTTGTGCAGTATTTATTGAAGAGGATTCCGACAACACTTTCCAGCATCTGTATTTTAAATTTGTAAGTCATTTCAATGATAATCACACATACACAAACAATATCCACAAAAGATGAGAGAGGTTTCTTTAATGCGAACTGCATTGTGTATGTGCCAGTTACTTTTCATATTAGAATAACCCGCATCTAGAGTTTTTATAGGTATTGTAGACATTTTTAATTTGATATCATTGTTTTTGAGCTCTACAACCAGGACTTTGTTGTAACTTATATTAAATTATATTTTGAGGCTTTTTTTGTTAAGTAAAATAGAGGATGGCACTCCTAATATTGTTTAAATTTTCGGTTCACAAACCGGAGTACCATCTACCAACTATTTAAATTTTGTCAGTATATCAATAAGATTTTGGGCGTTTACGCCATCCCTCATCAACTGATGATACACAACACAATGATAGTGTGTTACCTTTTTTAAAAAAAAAAAATTATCTCCTGGAAAAAAGAATTGAATTTCGATATAATCTTTGGTATTATGTAAAATTAGATCGTGTGATTTCGTCCAGCGACCGTTTCATGGCAAGAATGAGTATTTTAAAATTAGGTTCTGATTTCGCCCAGTAGGCATGTATTTTTGATCCAGAAACTGTTTTCTATCCCGTACGCACAGAACCTATTGGATTTATTGTTGTTTTTGCATCTTTTTCTTCGAAATGTAGTGTCCCTCCCGGCCTAGGTTGAATAATGTTTCTTGTGCAGTTCTCCCTTCATACCTTGGCATTTTAAAACTAGCAATACATACCTGGGTTGTAGTTTTGTTTATGTCAGAATATGTAGTATCATTAGCCAGTGTAAAATCTATATGACTTTCTCCATTATTGTTTCATCCCTGACATTATCAAATATGTTATTAACAACATATTTTTATTTGTCAAGTAAACATTATCAATAGCTTTAATGCTTGTTGTGATTGTTTTAACTCGTATCCAATGTGCTTTTCATTTTAACTCCAGCTTTCATTAAAAGGCTGTATTATTGTAATTTAGATTATTGGTATCAATGTTATCGACATAACGTTTATTGGTACAATTCTTACCATCAACTGGATCCTTGATATTTCCAATATGATTTCACCCATATCTACACTTCCTTATAGGCCCAAGTTGCCCGTCATTACATCGCCAGTTTTTCTTTTTGTTTTTGTTTAATATGTGCCTTGGTTATATTGATAATTCTGAACATCTTGGTCCACATATTGTTAGATGGTTACATCTCGTAGTTTGGTCAAATAAATTTGTTATCTTCTTTTGGTCACTTATGTTGATATTGGCAAATAAAGTGTTGTTCAATCACCACTAGCTCCCAAAACTAGCTGTCTACCATTCACTAGCCATGAGAAGTTAAAATATTGACTGGGTATTTTTCACAATCATAATTAGCAACAATTTTATCATAAACAATAGTTAAGCCCTATACATGTTTTCCCGGATCCAGTATCAGAACGACCGATATGTCTAACTGCGTCCTTGTCCATGGAAATATACAAGTTGCCCAGGGCTGGATCGGGGGGAGGGTATCCGGGGTTTCCGCAAACCCCACCAGGCTATAAAAACCCAAAACTTACACACAGACAAATGAACACTCATATGTCACTTGAAATTTGACTGTCGTTTTATTCTTGCGTATGTTTATTGGGTATTATGCACTTTGAGTAAACAGACAAATAGACTTTTGCTTCTGTGCCCTTTCGAGGAAAGTCAGGGCCATTGTTCATCAACTGTTTGGGATTAATGATCAATTAAATTTCTTACAAGAGTGTTGGCATTTCAATCTATACGCCTTTTTTGTCACTGCATCATCTGCACTGGCTCTCCTAATTTTAAAATCTGATTGTTGTTCATGTCAAAATTATTAAAAATATTTCTGATGATCTGGGATGCAGCCAAACCCCACGGTGAACATATTAATCAGGCTTATTTTTAATATTTATAGCTTAATTCCTTTTTGCAAATTTAGTAGTGTCCTATTTTACAACTCCAGTGCTATATGTTAGTGTTGAGAAAGTTGTATAGCTATATTATATAATTATATATGATTTAATATAAAATGATTCCCTGTATTGTAAAATAACAGAATTCAGCAAATTTAAAATTAATTTTATTTTACAAAGTTGCATAAGTCCGTAAACTATTGATTGAGGTAAATTACAAAATTCAGTTTTCTTTAACTGTCTTATTTATCTCTCTTGGAAAATTTTCAAATTCTTTGGTTTACATATAACACGCAGTATTTTTCTAAGCAATACTCCATTATATTCTAATATGTTAAATTAATTAATTCAGTTATACATTCAGGCATTATTGCCATGTTATTTTTTATTAATGTGAAGACTTTCAAAATTTATCAACTTACATAGGCATCATGGTATTGTATCTATTTGATTAGCGTCAAATATAAATTCTTATTAATTAGTAATACTGACCTTTCTTGGCATTTCACGTACAATTAAATCAGTACAATCTTCTTTAGTTGAATTATTTATTTCACAAAATATGTTCTCTTAAAATAAATTTTATTTCTGATATTTATAATTTTAACTGCTTTCCTCTATCCATAATTTGTACTATAAATAATGAAATTTCAAAAAACTATCAAAGAAATGTATATTATATATTATAATTTTTGGTTCGCTTTTTTTCCAGTAAATTATTATCTTTAAGTGTTCCAAATACTGTATAACGCATTAAGTTGTAAAATTATATAATGTATATGGAAGAAATATTGAGTATACACAAAATACAATTCACGAATAGAACAAACGTTATTGATGTATGATGATCCAAATGAAGATCTCGCTATAAAATTTAATGATAGCAAGTGACGATAACAATAATGTTTTGTTGACTTATTTTGTAATCGTAAAATTAGAAAACGATAGTGTGATTAAATTTTAATGTAATAATGTCACATTTCATAAACATGCAGAATACTGCATATTAAGAGAAACAATAAAACGTATATTTTACCCACACGATTAATTAACATGAAGTTTCGCTTGTATTTTTCCCGTGGGAAATCATATTCTTTTGCTAACTTCAATATTCGGAGGGTTTCTACCTGAAGACTTGAAAGATATTGTATAATGCTTGGAACAAGTAATCAGTGTTTTCTTCACTGAGGATTTAGTTTTGATAACATTAACCACTTTACAGTACATTTTTAATAATTGTGTCCTAGTTTTATGATCATGTTGATATTTATTGTTTGTTTCATAATTATATAACAATGTAGTAATTATTACGATAAACACTTTTTGTAATCTTTCCTTTGTTGTATTTTTATCATAATAATTAATAGTATCTTTGGCTTCAATTTAAACTTGATGAGATGCACAATTGAAGCACACATAATCGACATTAATTAATTGCACAACTGGGTTTTGCACCATAAATTATGATCTGGTAATTTTACTTCTAAATCATCTTAAGCAAGATAGAAATAACATATATTTTTGTCTGGCAGAAGCGTTTCTTCAGTAAAACAAATGTCGTGTCATATTGTGTCATAACTCAATTTATTATATGCTCATTTTTTTCTCCGTTACCTTTACATTGTCAGAATTGTGCAATATTTTATGATATTGCACTCACGCGGAACTTCATATTGAACTCACATGCGCCCGATAGTGTATTAGGAACTACTTTGTAAACAAACCATATACACTCTCGTAGTAGACGCTTTACGTTTTGATTGATTAAATTTGTTCTGAATGAACTAAAGCAGATGTTCGTGGACTGCCACAAACCAGCTGCTTTGCCACATTCCGCGTTAACTTTTTTGATACAATGTTTCGGATTTAGGCTAGCTATAGACGCCAGACAGGGTCCTTACAAATAACATGCAAGTGACAAGGCATAAACTGTCTTCTTTAGCTGGTAATAAGAATGACAAAAAATATACTTACAGTTTTACATCCTGAATTTCCTCAAAATGTACTTTCTTAGTTCTGCAAATCCGAATTACATGAGCCATGTCATGGGTTCTCAAGTTTGATTACACATTTCGAAATTGTACTGTAATTTCGACTATATTCCATGTGCAATTGCATCCTCCTTACTGCACTCAAAATGAAATAAACTTTCTATTCCATAGCGTCTTTTTGATAAATGCAATTGAAAGACTTTATATTTTTCCCACATTATGATTTCAAACATTCAATGACAGGACAGAAACACACCTGCAGATGTCAACAACCTGCTGAAATCCGATGTACTTCGTGTAGAATTGGCACAGATAAATCCAGTCCATAATCAGAAAATTTCGTAGAATCGACAAAAATACCAAAATCTATTCATTCCAGGTCAAATGGAAAAGTTGTTGCAATGCGCATTCATTTACCATATGATTCCAAATTTCAAATTTAGGTAGACCAAAACGCCATTTTCTTTCGAAAGTTGTGTCTAGCGCGCGACTAAGTTCAAATTTATCTGGGCGGAGTTATGTGCGCATTAATAATGTTGTTGTTGTGTAATGATGTATCTGAGCTTGTGTATTTAGTTTGGAATACGGCATACATTCAGTTACTTTGTTTGTTGTATTGTGTTTTTGTTTATATAATTAAGCTTTAGGTAGAATAATAAATGAGCATATAATAAAAAGGTTACTGCATTTGTATGGGAAAATATGAACTCGTTTTGTCGGATGAATATACTGCACTCCCAAGGTCGTGCAGCATTTCCATCCGAAAAACTCGTTCATATTTTCCCATACAAATGCAGTAACCTATAAATATAATATACATATATATTTGCACCACTAAATCATTCTTAAATAAGGTTTTATTATTATTATACATTCTTTAACATTGTAAAGTCTTTTTAACCATAATAGTTTATATAATAAGCTTTGAGAAGGTTGAGTCTGTGAAAAATATCTAGCTTATTTGAAAAATGTTGACAGACTGAACTCTTAATGAGACGAATATTACAAGAAAATTAGGCAAGCAACAATTTATGAGGATATTTCCAAACTATTAGCAGACGCAATCACAAAGCAAATTAGAAATGTGCAACAATTAGTTGATAAAAACTAGATAGATTCATTTTTTAAAAAAATAAGCAGCAAATCAAATGCGAATAGCACAAGCATGGCCACACCCATAGCCACAAGCAATTAAGAAACCAAACAAGCAACAACATATTTTCATAATCTTGATAAAGCTTTAGACAAATAGTTAAATAAAACCAGCATGAATATTCTCTGCCCTCATATATGTTCAATACAATGAAACTGCAAAATAAGTAACTTTAGAAAAGAAAAAAAATATATAGAAATACTCCTATCCAAATAAAAAGCCATTACAATATACGGAAAAATTGAAAAGATGTTGATCGATAGAATTAAATATGGCCTTATTGAAATTCAAGAAAAGGACGGTCCAAAAATGAAAGGTCCAGAAAATGAAGATTTTGGATTAAAAATAGATATGATAATGACTTAGAAGTCGAAATCCAATTGCCAAAATAGTCACACCATACATACATTTTAAAATGCTTTGAGGACCAAATCAAAAACAAAAAAGAATTGATAAACAACTCTGAATTCGGCAAAAACCATGGAGGGCCCTAGAAAAAGAGTTAATGTTGAACTGGGTAGGGCTTCAGAAAAAAAAGAAGATCTAAGGACTAGTAGTAGAGCCAGGAATGTATTAAGAAACATTTTACTAAGATTTGCTAGTATTTCATTCAAGAAAGTCCATTATAGTGTTAAACAGACCTTTATATACCGAGTAGTCTGTGCTGGATTTATCGAAGTTTTTAATGTGTTACCTTCATCATAACCATCTTAAAAAGGAGTATCGTGAGAATGTGAATTTACAACACTCAGTCACAGAGGGCTTGCTGATGGAATTCAAAACAATAAATATTTACGATGACACGAAAAAAAAAAGCCTGTATTAAGACACCAGTGTTACTTTGTCACACTTCAAATTAAACAGTAGTAGGTAAAATTAACAACCAGTGCAATGGAAAACTAATGAGCGAATTTGTTGGACTTACGCCAAAAATGTATTCCATCATCATTAACAACAACAACTAAAATAATAAGTAAATGGAGTATCAGGGCTATTTATTAATTAAAGAATTAAACAACTAGTTTTATAAAGAGGAAAACCCAAACAAACATTATTTCAAAAATTGAGATGAAATATGAAATGCACTAAATAAAAGCGAATGGCACCGCATGGGGTTATGCAAGATAACTGAGACAAGTCTGTCACAGGCGGAAGAAATAAAAACATTATAATGGAGAATGGAATCGATACTCCTGCCACGTGCATTATAAAATAAGATGCTGACCTTTGTTTTCATGATGAAACCATTAATTCAAACATGTCATCAAGCGCACATTCAAAAATATGTCATTCATGTATGAAGGTAAGAAAGACAGTCCAACAAGGAAGTACTCTTTTACTTCAGGAGTAAAAACAGCCTCCGAATACCGCTTTGTAAAAGAAAAATTAAGCTAATGAAGATGTTCTTTAGCGTTCTCTTATAATGATCGGCTGCTTTTAAGACAAGAAAGTACAGAACTGTTGGAAATTAATAGCACACACTCATTTCAGCAGTTTCCAACTACAAATCTAAAAAGGAATTGTAATCCTTCTTTTCAAATGTTCATTTTCATTCTGAATGGCTAAAACATTCGTCGCTCATTTTTGTCAGTTCCTCCGAATCTTTCACAATCCCTCGCCTTAAAATTGTTATATATTTCTTTCTTCAGCTTGCGTATTGTTCTATCAAATAAACGTTTGGTAACCAACTGGTTCAGATGCCACGTCGTAAATATGTTGAGTCAGAGTACAGCCTGGCCTTTATTTTATTCATCTGACTTTGCTGTAATTTTGCTTTATTTTAAGCTATCGTTTCATAAACTGCTTAAAGATGTCTGTAAAGAAAACAATGAGGCATCCTGGGCCTCTGATGCCAGCCTCTGAGGTTTATACTCTCTGACTCTTCTTATTCTTAACCTTCTCTCCAGGACTACACGGGGAACTAAAAGTGTGAATTATGATTTAAAACTTCAGCTTATTTTTGAAATGTTAACCGCATGAAAGATAAAGATGTTAGTCATTGTAGATTACTACTGAGGCATGGTAAGGCATTATATTAAATGTCATTCACGCTGATACATAAACACGTGTAAATGCGTGCTAAGAACACATTACAATATTGTCTGAACTTAAGTGTGAACTTATCTGATATGAGTATTCATAAAGTGAAACTGTATTTATTAAACACTATTTCCCAGAAATGCTCACAAACACAAAGTATCCCTAAGGCTAATAGGGCTATAGTCTTAGGCCCTCATAGTTTAAAGGCCCTCCTTTGGGCCTTCCATTCCATGTTGAAGTAACAGCTGAACAACGCTATTAACCTTAGACCCAACGTAACCTTAATCCGACATTGTATACATTTGCATGCCCGTGCATCCATACACCGCCATCTTACAAAAACGAATAGTATTTGGGCATTATAAGCCAACTTTCCTCTAGAACTCTGAAGATTTGTAATATGAGGTCCGAACAGACTCCAACAAAAACGAACGCTCGCTTCAACTACCTGTCTCACCTTTCAGTCAGAGGTATTGTACGCTGGTTACCAAAAAAAATGTAGATAGTTTGTACTCATTACTTTTTCACCTCACCGCCAGATCAGTTGATCTCTGTTCTGCTTCGGATGTACTTTTAATTATAATAATATAAATAATCCAAGAGCAAGAGACGTTGTCTTAAATGCATGTGTCAAGTATAATTTAGTAGATTTATGGAGGGAACATAATACAAAGATTAAATCTTTACGGTGAAAAAGTAAGACTGGACTTTTTTTCTTGTTTCTGAAAATGTATTGAAATGTAAATATTGAACCAGGACATAGGACTAATCATTCTCTTGTTAACCTAATAATATTTTTCCAAACTAAAATGAAAAGAAAAACATTTCTGGAAATGTAATAATTTATGATTGAAAGACCCGGAACGTGTTTGAGGAGTAAAAAGGGCAATTTTAAATTAGAGGAACAACTTCATATACATCTCTAAAGAACAAAATCAAGATCGACGTAAAAAATCAATTCACTTTAGATATAGGTAGTTTAGAAGTGAAAACGATAATAAATGAATTAACAAAATAGTAGAAAAACAGAAAGCGTTAGAAGATATTAAAAAGAAAATGACAGACGGCGTGAGGGTTAGAGCTTGAATTATATGGACTGAAGAAGTCGGGAAAGTGACCAAATATTTTTATTATTTCGAAATTAGAATTATATAAGTAACACGATGCGACCTCTTGTTAAAGGAAAGTGGTTTTTAACAGACAGTCAGAAGGAAATTATGATGAGGCAAACTTATATCATATTAGTTTAAATGAAAAGAGTGATATTATCGTGTTGATCTTGAAATGATACTTAATTATCCAGACATTCCTAGACTGGATGTTTTACAGAAGTGTTCTTTAACTGATTCTATATCACATATAGAAGCTGCAGATAGTCTACAAAATAACACAATGAAACAAGTCCAGGATCTGAAGCATTTACGGTAGACTTAACATTTTTGCGGGGAAGATATTGGACAGTTTCTAGTGAGGGCTATTAACTTTGCGTATGAACTTGGGGATTAACTTCCACACAGAAAGATGGAGTTACCATATGAATACCTGAAGGAGATAAACCTAAGCAATATATTTTAAATAGGAGGCCCCTTTCACTCGTAACTGTATCATAAAATATTACTTATGTATGTATTGCAAGTTAGAATAAAACTGTGCTCCCAACAATTGTACATAAGAGACAAATATGGTTTCTAAAAGGATTATTTCACTGGAGAGAACATAAGAAACTTATATGATTTAATATTTTAAACCAAATAGCACAATATTCCTGGACTGCATCTTTTGGTTGTTTTTGAAGAAAATCATTTGGCTCAGTTGCATGTCTTTTGTTTAATTGTCCAGAACCAATAATAAATTGGATGAAGTTTTTTTTCATCGAAACATCATCTCGCGTAATTATTAATGGTCACGTCTCCGGTTGATTTGGTATCGAAAGAGAGCGCACACAGGGGGATCTTCTATCCCCGTATATTTCTACCTTGTGTGCAGAGATTTTAGCCCATATGATGCGAAACATTAGGAGAATAAACATATGTTACACAGTCTATTCTCTTTATCAGATACATCACTTATTCTCTGAGGGTTCTGAGAAATCTGTAATATCTGCTTCACAACTTTTATATAGCAATTTCACATTTTCTGACCTTAGTATAATTAAAAGAAAAAAGAGCAAAGATAAGTTAGATTGGATGTAGAACAGGTAGAAGCAAGAAATTATACAGAATATAAACCTAACTGGGCTTCAAATGAATTTAGTTGTCTCAGATGTACGATCAGATGTACAGTTTTCGACAAGCTTTGCGAACAATTGCAATTTGTCCATCTAAAATTAGGGAAATTATGAACCCACTGACTCAGTGGAACAAGAGGTATTGAACTCCACTTCAAGAGATACTGGTGGTAAAATGTTAAACTATCTTTAAAATTAATCAGCATTTATTGTCATTGCCAAATCACTCTAAGCAGGTTCGTATTGAACCAAATATACACATTTACAAGTATGCATGGCATGGGTCAAAGGACATAATCAAAAGAAATATTGCCGTGGATGATTATCACGAGGGTGGGGTTAAATATGAATAATATATTGATGAGTCGAAACGGAAACGGACACAGTTTTCAGTATCAAGTATCTTCATTTAGAACAGATTTTATTGACTCAGGAAACAATGATCTGAGCAATTTTTTTAAAGAGGTTTTTGAAACATATTTAGTACCAACTTTATCATTCAAAATAGTCACAGGCGAAGAATTTTTAGAAACAAATGTTGTTTAATTCCTATATTATAATAGATGGGAAAAGCGTGTTTTGCCAAACATGGTTTCAGAAAGGCATTAGATTTGTTTATGATTTTATTAGCGAGGATGATTGCTATATAAATTTTGACAATTTAAATATCGATTTTCTGTTAACATTAATTTCATATGTTTTCAAAGCATTCTAACATCTGTAAAGTCATGCAAAAATAAATTCAGTATCCATTATCACTCTCATCTACAGCAACCTTATATAAACAGTGTTATATATACCATCATACGATGTAGAAAGGATTAGACGTATATATGAAAAAGAGATTGGAAACAATGAAATAACAACTTCTCGAAGAAAATGGAATTTTTAGTTTGGCAAGTTAGAAGACGAAGACATGAAGAAGTTTTTCTTGTTGCTATATAAAACACCAGAATGTTAAAAAAAATCCTAGATTGTTGCAACTTAAAATCATACACAGAATCATGGCAACGAATATATTTCTCAAACGAATAACAATTATTTCAAACGAAACACATATTTCACCAGTAGCTGGTGGAGTCAGATATGAGAGGAAGGGAAGGCTTAAACCAGTTGTCATTTTAAACAAATGTAAGTTGAGATTCAAGACTTTCTCATGGTATTTCTGTGCAGTACTTCAGTAGATACTAATTGCACCAGTCACAATTCTGGTTGGCTCATTTTGTATTTTTGGGGCTTTTTTTCTCCAGTACTGTACGGTAGACCCGAACAACATTACCATATTCCAGAATGGGTCGTATAAAAGACGTAAATATAATTTCTAAAGATTTATTGTCAATTTGGAATTTGCGTTTACGCATTACATAATTCTTGACCATGTCTTTTCCTTTATATAGTCTACTTGTTTGTGCCATGAGTAGTCATTTGGGAGAAAAACTCCGAGATGTTTGTGCGCGTCTACTTCCTTAATTCTTTGATTGAGCATATATGTTAGATGGAAGGGTTTATTAACTTTCCTAGAAATTGTCATGGATTCGGTTTTATAAGGGTGAAAGATACGAGCCAATTATTTGCCCACTGAGAATTGTTCCAAGTCAGAGTTGAGGTTATGATGTTACCACTGGATTATCTACGATTAGAAAGTCTTTTAGCATCTACAAATAAACTTATATTGGAGTTTTTATCATATACAATATCATTTATGTAAATCAAGAAAAGTAAGGTACTTAATACGGACCCTTGGAGCATACCAGCTCTAATACACCTCGACTTTGAAAGCTCGCTTTGAAATATCAATCCTTGTCATCAGCTTTTGAGAGAACTAGAGAACCATTTTATAAGGCTTTCAATTTATGAACGAGTCCCTTTATACCACACTCAGTCAAAAGCTTTCTCTATGTTGCAAAACACAACTCTATTTTCCATACGGGAATCTATTGTTTGCAGAACGTTATCATAGAGGTCTGTTAATAGAGTGACTGTAGAACCACCAGGAATAAAACCAGTCTGGAAAGGTGTCAGAATGTTATTTTCATGGAAGTAATCGAATATGTGTTTAAAAGCAGCCTTTCAAACCTTTTGCTAATAGTATATAAAAGCGATTAGTCATGCGTTAGTTCTACATCCGCATGTAGAGGTATCTCTAGAATGTTAACATTTGTTTCATCTTGCAAAGTTTTGTCTACAAAAATGTCGTTAAAATAATTCAGCTTTGTCAGCTTCGTCGATAATAATCGAACGGTTATGTATTAGGTATGTAATAGAATGTGTACGGCTAGGTCTGATGAATACCCACAGGACTGGCCATCAGTCTTTGGATGATGTAATGTATGCGTGCAGCTTTGTGCTAGTTTGTTAGTATGTAGATAGGTCGGATGCGTAGCTTTGGGATAGACTCTCTTACGTTTGCGTATTGACCTTTTAATTACCGTTGTGATCCATGGAGGTTCCGATGGTTTAACATGAACAATTCTGTTTCGAATACACTGGCCAGATATCAGAATTATGTAATCAATTATATTTTTGGAATATTTTTAAATATCGTCACATTTCAAGCAATCCCAGTCGGTTTTGGATGTTTTATGTCTCAGGAAAGTATGGTCGCCTTGGCCGTATATCTATACATACATCGGAAATGAGCTACGTTTTGGGGCTTTTTCTGGTAGTGAAATATCCCATAAATGGGGCGATGATATTTAATATGTTAGTGTAGGAAAGGATCTCCAATCCCGCTAAGAATTGAACTTTCATTATTCATTTCAAGTAACAGATCTACCAACGCTGAAAAGTTTTCAGTAAAATGAGTTGGCTGATTAATGCATTGGTGAAGGGAAAGCTCATCGCATTTCATTTTTTGACCAGAGAGTGGTTTGTTACATTTATGTCTATAATCCCTTATCAAGAGCAAAGTATATGGAGTCTTCTTTCACTGAAGTATAGAATTATAGAATATATTATGACACCACCGTGAGTATCACCTACACGATCTTTCCTAACTGGGTTGTGGGAAAATTGGAGGGAAAGGTCATCAGAAGAAATGGAGGGAATAAGCCAAGTTTCAGTGAAGGTCAAAATATTAAATTCCTGTATCTAGTTTGGACAAATATTTTAAACATTATATTGCGTAATGGAGAGTTGGTGCAAGAATTTAGTAGATTGCGAGAAGAAACTGATGACCTAGATGAGGAGGTACTGAAGAAGGCGGTAGAATCTGGGCCCGGATTAGGATTAATGTTACCGGCTATTATGAGAAAGTTTAACAAATAGGTCGACAGAACTAGTGTAAATTAAACGTGCACAAGAAAGAATGTGAAATTGATATTAAATCAGAATATTTTGCTATAGCACGTCTAGAGTTACCTATGAATGTGATCCTATAGAAAACCAGTGAAGATTTGCGCACTTCAAACATAATAGATAAGATATTCTCGTTGCAACTAATCAAAACATGAAGCAGTAATGAAAATTTGAGATTAGAACGATAGCACCTCTTGATGGCAACAATAATGCTTCTGCGAGATTTTAAGTAATTTTCATAAGTCGACGAAGAAACGAGCGAGTTGCAACCATGAAGATGCGTCCCGCCATATCCAAACTATACTTGTATACTTTGTTAAGCTGTACCTGTGATTTTACTCCATAAAGACAAGAAACACATTAAGGAATAAAAGCAGGCAGAAGTGGAAAACAAAAGGTACAAAACAAAACAAAAAAGGAATGAGAAACCATGAATAGAGAAAGGTCTTTCATGATAAGTTATGATTGCTGTGTGGGGATCTTAAGTGTTTACATCAATGTCCATGATAGCGTTGTACTATAAACTACATACTATAGTATAAACTATCTGTCATGGCGATTCTAGTTTTGAGTTTCACATAATTCTTGTAATAAAGTAGTGACAAGATGCACACAAAGATTTTTGTATGAGATTTGATATTATCAGAAAAGAATAAGGTAGTAGTCGTAATCAGAGATGCAATGTAGTTATGAGAGTTTTCGCAGACACTTCAAGCGAATACCTACTTTTCAATACATGTTTAATCTGAAAGCAAGTGATATATGGATATTAGGAATAAGAATCAAACAAAACTAAAGGTTACAATTAAATATAGATAGCATTTCCAGTCAGTCTTTCTATACGGGTGTTGAACTTGTGGCAATTACAAGCATTTATATTAAGAAATGTGTAAACATTCATCTCTAGCAGTGTGCAAATGACATTATTTGAAAAATTAGGAATCGGCAAGTAATGTGTGGTAAGAAGCTAAAGTTGTATAGTAATACCAAGCATAAAGTTTTAATGCAACTTGATGCTTCCGTAAGTCATTAATTAAAATCATAATAGTTCCAGTCGGTTCCCAACTGCTGAACAATTTATCAAATCCATTCCATTTCAAAAGTACATATATTTACGGTTCATTCATTGGGTCCTCAATTTTTTTCAACTTTTTATTTGTCATCTTGCTTATCCTCTCCCTTCAATGTTTCTACTTTGTAAATAAATCGATCATGTATAAATACTTGCCTGATGTTAAATATTTTCTTGCCAAAGTTACGCAGGTGGTCCTCTTGCAAAGTTTATTCTGTATTTTGACCTTCTCACTTTCACATGTTCTATTTTTAGTGTTCCATATATATGGATTTATCTACACTTCTTATCTGTTTTTTATTTATTGCTTTAACTTTAGTTATGTCTACTGATCTATATTAAAGGTTTTATACATTTACCCTCATCTTGTATGTTATACAAGTTTAATAAAATTCTAACAGCTGTACCTTTTATCATGTAGTAATTCATATTTATATTTGTTTGGCCAGGTTTATCCTCCTAACGTTTGGTTTTGAAATTCTTTATATTTATACTTTTAAGTTTTATTTTGGTATCGTTTAGTAATTCGTGTTTACGTCGATAAGGAAGGTTGTGTCTTTTTAAATATGTGTATGCGATTCTTTATGTTTATAGTTTTACAACGTTAGCCTTATTCTGAACCATATGGCTATGAGAGTGCTGAAGTGAAGCTAAACCGTATTGCATATCACATCTATTGATTTGATATGAATGTTATTGCATCCCGCAGTTACCTTCGTAAAATGTCAGCTCATATTCTTGCTTCAAATTCAGTGAAACAATTTCACATTCTAGCCTTGAAAGTTCTGTTAAACCTGTCTTATGTCAGGCAATAAATGGGTCAATTTTCAAAACATCTCAACAAACCTCGTTCAACAGATCAATCAGCGAGACGGAAGTTGCCTTTGCATTTGAATAGTCTTGATTTTCACCATTAACTGAAAGGTAAGTTCAGAACAACCTCTAGTTCGCAGTAAATATTGCAGTAAATTTCACAGTAAATATTGCACGTTATAATGCATTAGTGTATAAACTGACCCATTTTTAATTAAAGCTGGTGTAAAGTTTTACATTAGAAGAAAATATGACAAGCTAGCAGAGTTGGAAATATAGAGGGTGAGGAATCGTGTCTTATATTATTTCAAGTTTAGCCCCAGTCCCCTCCTCCTCTATACTTTGTTACTCTTAACTTCATATGTAACAAGCTTGTGTGCTGTAGAATGGATGCTTGATTAAAATGGATTACTAAATACAAAATGTTTGGTAGTTGAAATTGTTGGGATTCTTCTTCCAAATGCAAGTTACGAACATTGTTCTTTTATACATATTAAAAATATCTGATAGCAGGTTTGCTTTAGCACGAAAATGCATTAATAAAACTGCACGGCCTTGAAAATATAGTTCAATGCAAATTGCTTAAATAAATTTCCACTGCCGATCCGTGTTTGTACAAATACCTTACACTCAAATGCACCTGTAATGGCTTCTCTCTGGTACGTAATCATACTTTCGATGCTAAACTTACAAAGTTTCCTTTTTAGGTCAATTGTCTCCATCATTTTTGGCCGATGCACAATGTACCACTGTTACACGCTATTGATTGGTTGACATTACAAACTAAGGAAGGCAACTCATAAAATCCAATAGATGTCGCTAGGACAAAGCACTAAAATATCTGTTCGATCCGCCAAGGTGTAGATAGGGTTATCATATCAGAACTTTGGCTAGCGAAGATTATCTGACTGCTGGTAAATTGTTTTTCAGTGTATCTCGGCAATCTTACTTATCATTTATATTTACTTTTTAGATTAACGTCGTTGTTCAGTTTGAAATTTATTTATTTTGTAACAGTTCCAAAATTCACCTTTTAGGCAACAGCGAATCAGTACACTGCATCAGCAATAGAAAGGATTTGACTTAGTGACGTCATAACTATATCCATCATGACAATATTTCTAACCCAGACTAACGACACAAATGCTTGAAATTCCGTCAATTCCTTCCGTCATCCTCTGGGGGTATAGAGGAGCCAAGCGCATGGTGGTGGTCACCAACAATCCAATCACCATCGACAAGGATCAAATGCTCGTCGCACGATTCCCGAACCTGGGGTGCAGACAAAGTCATCGTCCTTGGTAGGACCAGGCTGGGGTTCACAATAACACTGTTGGGCGGAGGCTAAACGTCCAATCGTAAAATAAACCCATCTTGGAAGGACACTAGTCCGAAAGATAGAAGTTGCGTGCTGGGAGTGTTTATAAGGACTTGTTGCTCATGGACAAGGAGCGGGCCAACGTCACCTGCCAAGGCAAACAGAATGACAACTGCCATAGAATGCGCATATGTGCCGTTATGTGGCAAACGGTTTCGCATCCCTTTCGATTTTGAGTTGTTGAACGATCAGAAGTCAGTTCATTGATAATAAGCATCTTTCTTGCATACCCGTGTGTTTCAGCACCGCCATGTCGTAGCCATCAAAAGCGACACCGTTTGGATGGTCAACCCGAAAATGCCCGCCATGAACCAGAAATTCATCGTCCTACTCCTTCAGGACGCCGCCACCAGTGCGACCTTAACGCGTGATACTGAGAACTTTTTACAACACCCAGATAAACAAGGTGTATGTTGTCGTCGAAGGTATTTCCGACCAAGCCGTCGCCCAGGGGCAGGCGCGCAAGCAGCAGTTAGAGGAGGCCTTAGGGGTGTTGGCACGTAATGGCTTAAAAGAGGCGAAGTTGCTGTACAGGCCTTCTACCAGAATAGATTCGTCTTAGACCTCAACATGAGGTCCACTCGCTCCATGGGTAGAGCAGACGCATAGAAAATGCCATCTGTGTCTTTCTGCTTTCAAATGAACATCAATAATGGCCAATTTGTGTCCGCCGTCCTCGGGTGGGCAAGAGTGCTTATGACTGAGAGCTGCTGGTGACCGTTTCATGGGTACTACAACAACGTTGTGATAATCTGCCCGACTATGCGGGACAACAGGTCCTACGAACTGCCTTGGGCGCGGCCCGGAGCAAAGAGGACCCGGTTGTCTTTTCGGTCAACCCAGGCGAGACGGACCTGTGGTTTGAGGAATTCGAGACCGTTTTCATTCACGGCTGCGCATTCCTCGGCGACGTCCAGTAAAAGTAGAGAACCCTGACCAAGCTCGTCAATACGTACCGCCACGCTGCGTTTAGCGTGTGGGTTGCCCCGCATAATCACAACGTCAAGGCCCTCTTCTCATCAACAACTGCAGCAGAGAACGCAAGTTCCAGAGTATGTACTTCACCATGTGCCATAGGTTCCTTAGCTAGAACTTTCGCAAAGTTCCTTAGCAAGCAATTAAGCAAGTTACTCAGCAGGTTACTGAAATGGAGCATAACACACTGACGGTTGCTCGGGTCACGAATACAAAACATCATGATAGGGGTAGTGGCGGGAAAGAAGACGGCTGCGCATAATGTTGCTCGGCTTTGAGTCTTGCAGCCGCCCGGACTGGAAAAGAGCTGTGAATCTTTTCGACGATGCTCCTGCCGGACCCATGATTGGGTCCTGCGCTGAGCCCGGTTGAATTTCCGAACCTTGTAGGCCTGTGAAACCCGTCCTTGTGATTTTTGCATGGTAGATGACGGATAATATGATCTAGGTATCCTCCTCTTCCACGAAATCGTTATGTCCGGCTTCGCGATATGGTATACACAATGATTGGAAGCAGATTGCTTAAAATGAAAGCACCCGGCATTTCACGTCTGGACTTCGCTGACATCGCCAAAGCCGACGCCATCATCGCGCTGAGCATGTGGAGCAAGGAGATACTAATTAAACAAGGAATCATTGCCAATAAAATATTTGAAGTCATACTATGGCCGTCGTCATGACTTTGATGATGAGGGGCACCGTACTAAACGCTCTAGCCTTCAGTGGCGGAAGCTACACCTTTTTGCACAGAGACAAAACGCGGCGGACGAAATGCGCGTCCTCCACACCATGACCCTGGTTGTCTTCCAGGAACAAACGCAACATCAACAACACAGGTACACCGAACGCCTCGACAAACTCGCCTTGCTCAAAGAGAAGTAATGCAGCAACAGTTTACCGACATTTACGTGCCGTCTTCTTAGCAACAAAAATATGAATACATGTTTATTGGTTTGTTCAATGTGTTACAGTTGTGGATAGAAAGCTAGCATCGATATACAGTAGCCAGCGTGTCTACTAGAGGAGGCGAAAAATATCGATTAAAAAGCTGGCCGGGGCATTGGGGGTCCCACGCCGGTACAGAAGACTAGGTTAAGAAGCAGGGCGCCTGGCAGAACTACCTGTCCCCCCCCCCCCCCGCGCAACACTGTTCTGCCTCAATTTGACCCGGAGAGCCCCAGCAAGGTTAGTCAAGAAACAAGGTCAGCCAGTGGACGTGAAAGTGCAAGTACGTTCTAACCCTTGACGAGCAAGGAGTTTTCTGATGTCCCTGCGTCTATGTCCCAAGGCCTACAAGTCCGGTTGCGCCAGGTGTAGCATATCGACCCATTTTGGGATATCATGGGTGGTGTGTCTCGGTTGCTGGCGGAACACGTACAAGTGAGGCTTCGTCAGAGCAAGACCGCCCTCCACCAGACCATGGCATTGTGGATGTCTGTTGATCTTCTGGATTGCTGTCACAATCCAGGGACTCTGCTTGAACTCTAGCTCCCGGTTGCTTGTGTAGAGTTGGGGGTTCCGGTGATGGAGCACGTATCGCTCCTTCTTTAGCAGACTGGGCACCAGCTTTGTACAGCCGAAAAAGAGCCTCCCATGTGTCTAGGTCATATGTTTTTAACTGAAATCCGTTGGTAATACGAGCTAGCCGAGGGAAAAAGTTATATACTTTTCCATATTGTTGGGGATGGCGTTGATCGGTGATGTAGCAGTGGTCTCTCACCTGGTCGTATCATAATCGTTTTCAGCCGACATGGTATGTCCTCGCGTCTTGGAATGCGTTGATGTTAGCCGGCTAACACCTCTCTCATATGCCAGCCATCTCGGCCGCTAGGCTCTAGATAAATTTGGCTACCGCGGTTTTCCGGGTGTCGCTTTGGGGGGGGGGGGAGGGGGATGGTCGCTGTCAGTGTTTAAGACGGGCACGTTTACAGCCTCGAAGTTCGCGTAGGTGACGTATGCTACTAGTATCTGGTGGAACAATTATTCCAGGTGATCCTAAATCACATAATACCACTACTCATAGCAGCATATATATACTTCTCTTCAATATGGATATCCCTCTGCTGGCTCGAAATATACAATAGGTCTGTAATAGGCGACCAATGGAAGCAACCGGATTGCTTTGGTATGCGTCCGGTTATGACGTTCCAATCGAGGTCATGGACTTTTCAAAAGAGTGTTGTCTATACAGAACAATTTGACCTAGTATTTACCAATTTTACCCTTTTTGATTTTTTTCGTTTAGTCTTTCGGGATATTTTGGAACATCTTTACCTTTAATATTTTGTCTCATGATACATATTTACTTTCGATAGGAAGGGTTTGTTTGCCTGATGATGGTTTGGAATGGTTTTCGCATTTACCGTGTTTTTATTTAGCTAAAGAACCGTGATTGTGCTAACGTGCGGTTAAACCCTATGCAAGCATACATACCTACGTGCGTTATTCGTACGTATGTAATACATGTATGCATACCTACATAGCTACCTACCTATCTACATAAGTATATACATAATACTTAATAAAATATAAATGATTCCATGAACAAACCTCTGATTTATGAATATATAAACGGCGTTTAAACTACAACAAAACACAAAAATATATTACTCGGCGCATTCCAAGTATAGTAAATGAAATATACCTCTAAAAGCCATGACAGCAATGAGTGTATATCACGATGAAATGATGGATGCATGCTACATTCGTTATACCTAAGTTACAGAGTGTTGAAGTAACTGTAAAACCCACGATATATTTCGCCGAAAAAAAATTTACTTTTGAAGACTAGATGGACTATAGTGGTCCGTAAGTTACAACTTTTCTTAAAGTATAAAACTTAGGAAACATGGAAAAATTTGCATCTGATGTGCACTTGAGCCTCGTGCTTTGATCATTTCCGCGCGATATGAGCGTATTCCTCGCATGGCCATTTTAATCATAGCATTAGAGTTATCATCGACTGGTCGTAACATCTGTATAATATCTTCCGACAGTCTTAGATAATAGGTTCGATTACTGCAATACACAGAAATTGCATATAAATTAGTTCAGGTATTGTGATTTTCTGAAGGTATGCTTAGAAATATTTTATTTTATGTGTGATGATTTTCGTTTCTGTACGTTAATGTTGTGCATAGTTTTAACTATTGGGGTACTTTCAATTTAATTGAAATGAGAGATGTCTGCTTCGTTAGGAATGTTTTCTATTAATAATTGAATTACATACTGATATGTAGCTGCAATTAATTTTTGCTATGGATAGACTTATAAAGGTGTATTGTTCAGTATAGAATTGTAATTATCTGTTCAGTCCCTTCGAACTTTTCAAAGCGCATACCAAATTATGTGATACTTAAAGATCTCAGACGATTTTACTTACATGTTATATTCAAGCAATGGATTGTGGATTATAGCAGTAAACCGTTGACTGGTGAAAACGTAACGCTATCCTGGAAATGTTTTAAAACGTACTGTAGTTCTTACCAGACAGTGTGGTTGCAATGCTCTATAAATATTTAATGCTATTGTGAACTGTGTAATGTCTTTGATTATCGAACTTAAATGATCAAAGATGGCTGCCTGCAAAATTACGTGCGAAAGAGCAATTCCAACAGTGTTTTAATAAAGCACACTGACTATCTTTTAATATGTTCACTACATAATTTTAAATTAAAACGTTGATATTAAGAACTGGTAATTACAGTTCACTGGTAGAGTGTAGCAGATTTTAAGGTACGTTCAATTTGAACTGAGAGTAGTATCGGCTGCCTTGACAAACATGGCACCATTTGCCATGACCCGGTTGATTAAAAACGTTCAGACAGACCGTGGTTCTCAATGCCAACGACTAGTCTAGTCTAGTCACAACACGTGACAAATGTCTATGTTAAAAATTACTAAAGGATCTCCACGAATATATATATATATATATATATATATATATATATCTTCTTTCTCCTGTATATATATATATATATATATATATATATATATGTGTGTGTGTGTGTGTGTGTGTGTGTGTGTGCATGTAAGCAAAACAGCACACATGTAGTCCCTGCTGAAGGAGATTTTGATGCAGTTGATATATTTTAGTTCATTCTGAAAATAAATTACAGCGTATGAGAGAACTGTTACTACGGTCAATCGCAATATTGAATTTGAACATCTGATTATCTCAACGCTCTTTTAAGTCCAAGTAAATTTGTTGGTCGATCGACATGACCAAGTATATCAGCATCCCAACCGATTGCTAGAAATACACCTGTCTGTTTTGTTTTCAATCCTTCGGGTCATCAATAATAATGTTCACTTGACCTTCAGCATGCAAACGTTGCAGATAAAACTTGTATGCACTATCAATACTTTCAGAATAACTGTTTCGTTTCTTATCACGTTTGCAAACTACCTCCGGGATACGAATATCGCCAGAAACACGTTTAACGTTTAAAGTTGTCGTTCGTCCGTTTTGGCGACTTAAGTTATATTATACGACGTCATTTCCGGCCAAAGTATAACAAAACAAAACACTGCTATCATTTATGATAAATTAGCAAGATGGCGGCCAGGTCAACGTCCAATGGAAACAAGCTCGAAGCATATTGCTGGCATGGAATATTGGATAAAGCTCTTTTCGTATTACAAGTGAAAAGAGAGAGAGAAAAAAAATAGAAATCAAAGTAATTAGCGATCAATGAAATAAAGGTCATTCTGAATGTTGTGACCAAGATTTCTCGCTCTAGAGTAAGAGCATGTTTGAAGTCACGAAATCCAAGTAAAAGCAGACTTATTTCATCAGCTATCATGACGCACATCTGACCTTAATTTACCTACCTTTATATTTTATTTCTTGATATACCTTTTAAAATAAATTTACATCATCTTAACCTTTAATATTTTATCTTGAAGGAGTATGTGGTTAATTTTATTATAAATGGTTTAACTTCCCAACTATTTTATATAGTATTTTTTACCGTTTTTACTGCGTAATATTTACTCGGTAAAATATAGCCATGATCGGGATGATGTGCAGTTAAACTCTATACATACATACATACATACATACATACATACATACATACATACATACATACTGTATTCGATCGGAAGTCTGAACCAATTGAACTGAGTTGATCAATTGAGTAAATTCAATTGTCCTTAACAAGTATAAGTGATGTTGATCCCATTTTAACACTTTGTCAGAGATCGAGTGGCATATCACTTACATTTCAGAAGACTGGTTTACGATCGATAGCTAAATCGACAGTTTTCACTCCTCTGTTATCAAGTTAGGATCTCTGACTGCGTCAGAGGAGGTGGGGTGTAGTAGCTACTATTATTGTTTCCTAATTCTGAAGAGCTGCTTGTGAAGTGGATAGTCAATATTTACAATCAGAGTGTAGGCAATGCCACGTATGTTCGCAGCTCTGTTAAAACGTTGACTCGATGTGTGTACGAAACGCTAGGAAAATAAACATTCATAACAGTTCATGGAAACCATTACAGATCTATGTGACTCAAGAAAGCATTACAAGCAAATATACAGCGGTCTAAAAAAGAAATGGCCGGGATCTGCAAGAAGCAGCATCATACGCTTTCCATTGGTTTACACAATAAGCAATCCATGGTATTAAAATATAGAAAAACAAGACTTTTCAAGATATTTCCTTAAGATCTTAACAAGTTCTCTCTCTCTCTCTCTCTCTCTCTCTCTCTCTCTCTCTCTCTCTCTCTCTCTCTCAAATTTGAACCCAGCTCGGCCTTCACAGTTACTTGAAGCTGTAGATCCAGAAATAACATTATGGGTGGTAAAAAAGAAGCTGTGTTTGAACGACTTCTAAGTACAGTTTGTCTTGCACTGGACAACATGATTTTAAAAAATGTGTCCAGCCCAAATAATAAATTATGAACTTAAGTTACAGATAAAGCAGATTTTGCACACAAAAAACAACCCACCAATCTTTACTCCATTCCGCAGTTAAGAAATAAAATCCACAATTAATAGTAAAAATAGCGAAAGAGAATGGCGATGCCTGTAATTTTATATTTTTTCCGAATTGTATCCTTACTTGGAATATTGCCAATCACCAGAAATATTTTGTCTTTAACTAACAAAGGTAATAAAATAAATGGCAGATAGTGGTAAGTTTAACATTATACCATGAAAGTAATTAACACATTTCAAGTTTTGTATTTTCCGTCCATATATCCTTAAGTATGACGCGAAATCTAACAAATGCAGAAAAATCCGTCCATTTGGTCAGCTTCTTTTATGTGTGAACAGAAAATTATGTTTATGTTGCGACTAAAATTCCGAATTATCGATTCTCGAGGAGTGACACAAAAGCATGCAACGATGACCGAAGGTGGGGTAGGGGGTAGTGGCGGATGAAGGGGAATAATGATGGGGAGGGGCACAAACTTGTTTATTTGAAATAATACTTTTAATCATTGTCTCGATATGGTTAGTAAAATATAAATATTTTCCTATTCGCTTCCTAAATTTCATTTTAAATGAGCAATTCAGTAAGATCGTCTCATTTTTTCATTCGACCAATTGAAACTAGTACAATTTAATGGTTAAATGAGATATGTCTATAATAGGCATAAAACAAAGAATTTTTTGTTGCTTGAATTTTTAAAATATTCATATTATAATATATTATTTCTGGAACAACAACAACGATACTACTACTATTACTACTGCTACTACTAGGTGTTTATCGAACCCAGAGAAGTCAGCCATAATTACAACTGGGACGAGTTCTGCTTGATTACCTCTTCCTAAAGGTCAAATTCAATAGCCGTTCGAGAGGGAGCTCTTCAGCTTTAAGAATCAAATTAAAGTCTATCTTGTCATTTGCTCGTCGGTGAGAGTTAGCTTTCCAGCACGATACATCTCGGCACGTCGTTCTTCCGGTAGATAAGCCACATCAACCTTTATGCAACCGTATATCGGCATCCCACTCTTTCTGAAATAATCAGTTTTCTCCACTCATATATCGTTCGCTTTGTACCAAATTCGGAAAGCAATCTTGAAGAAATAATTTTCAAATTACACTCTTGAGCATTGACTTTTGCAAATCAGTCTCTGATCGACAAAATTGATGAATTCATCAGTTGGACTAAGCTCTCTCTCGAACTGATTTAAGGTTCAGCTACAGACACGAGGACAGGAGTCCACTCGACAAAACCGCAAGCTGATGCATCATCAATATCAACTGAAATTAATAAATACTGAAGAGGTCTCAGTCTCAGTTTCAATATCGGCCGCGTTTGCAAAATCACCAATAATAATATATAGGTTCTCCTATACTTTGGATGGATGGATGGATGCATATT
>JAECUM010013161.1:0-45171 GCA_016617855.1 Megalonaias nervosa | reverse complement strand
TAAGAAGGATTTGTTAAAGGGACCTGTGTAAGTACATAAGAAGGATTTGTTAAAGGGACCTGCGTAAGTACATAAGAAGGATTTGTTAAAGGGACCAATGTAAGTACATAAGAAGGATTTGTTAAAGGGACCTGTGTAAGTACATAAGAAGGATTTGTTAAAGGGACCAGTGTAAGTACATAAGAAGGATTTGTTAAAGGGACCTGTGTAAGTACATAAGAAGGATTTGTTAAAGGGACCTGTGTAAGTACATAAGAAGGATTTGTTAAAGGGACCAATGTAAGTACATAAGAAGGATTTGTTAAAGGGACCTGTGTAAGTACATAAGAAGGATTTGTTAAAGGGACCTGTGTAAGTACATAAGAAGGATTTGTTAAAGGGACCTGTGTAAGTACATGAGAAGGATTTGTTAAAGGGACCAGTGTAAGTATATAAGAAGGATTTGTTAAAGGGACCTGTGTAAGTACACGAAAATGATTTGTTAAAGGGACCTGTATAAGTACATGAGAAGGATTTGTTAAAGGGAAACCAGTGTAAGTACATAAGAAGGATTTGTTAAAGGGACCAGTGTAAGTACATAAGAAGGATTTATTAAAGGGAAACCAGACAGGCTCATTCACAGAACATATTTTGCAAACCCAAACGTTCCTAGATTATTCATAGTTAACATTAGAAATAAAGATATTATTTTATTGCAAAATGATATGAGAGTGCATTGATATAATTTATGCGAACATTTTGCCAAAAATAAAGGAAACAAAGGAATTTTGAATTTGCACATGAAGTTTGCGTCATGATATGTTGTAAAACCACTTTTCAAAAATTTTATGCAAGATTTATATACTCAGTACATTGAAAAGTGCATTGGTATTAAATGTAACTCACTAAATAATAATAATAATAATAATAATAATACATTATTTATTAGTATAAGCCAGAGACCAGAATTACATGGCTGGAGATAGCTACTTATATTAAGTATGGCACAATATTACTTTTGCGTTAAGCCTGAATCAATAGCAATGATTCGAATTTGAATTGATTCATATTAGTGTACTGCAGATGTAATTCCAGTCTATTTTGATAATACAGAATTTAAAATTCATTGACTTGTCTTATTTTTATAACTATCTATGAGCTTCCTAATACCTTTCATTAAATTTTAATTATAACTACCTCAAGACAGTAGTCTTTGTATATGGCGGAGATCTGTATCTAAGGACGCTATGAATTTTGAGAGCTATCTGCAGATCTTCGAATTTCGCTCCTATTTATATTCTTCCAAACATAGCCATATGACATAATTCTGACCGTCATTGCTTGTCGAAGATACCGAACAGGTTAGATTGTGTCGAACAGATACTCTACAGCCAGTGAGACAAACTGAAGGTTATCATATAATTTAATTAGCATCACTTGTCCATTTACACTCAGTCAGTAGCAAAGATATAAACATTATGTGTCCGTCAAATATTATGGTCTTTTAAGTCATAATCAACCAAGATATATAATCAATGACATGAACAATATGTTTAATTTACGGCATGAGAACTCCCACCCACCCATCATGTTAAAGTTTTAGAGCCCTCAGGTCTATTACAAAGCAAAGTGGGCCAAAGAAATTTGTCAAAACATTTAAATAAAATTATGTAATGTGGTTTCGTATTGAACCTTATTTCTCCAGTTAACTTGCTCTTACTTATTTCAAACTGACAAGTTTCCAAGTTGAATGCAGATCAATTAAACATAGCATTTCTTACGGCATTCAGTAACATTCTTTTGAGATTTTCACATACTATCGAACCACTCCTGTGTTTGTAGTGATAGGGAAACATGAAAAGGGGGAATTCTTAGCAGCTCGTTTCATACCAATTCTATTCACGTATGACTGAATGATTTGTACTAAAAAGTCCAATGCTCTGTCAAAGTTCATATTATCGATCAGTCCAAAATAATGATATTAGAGAAGGATCAAAACTGGTCATGTAAGTATGAAGAAAACTGGGTTTGATACAAAACAGGTACTGTAAGTATGATGAAAACTGGGTTTTATACTCGTGTAACCATGTAAATTTGTATTCTTCTGAGTCACTACTATCGTCCTCACTTTCTTCCTCTGGACTACATGTGACATTGAGATTCAGAGTAAGATGTAATGGCATATGTATTGATTATAACCTCTCTATGAAATCAACTTATTTGATTACCTCAAAAAACCGACTGTCTGCCAGAAACTAATCAATGCATATAGCTGAGTTAGTCCAAAGATTTAGGGATTTTTTTGTTGTTTCTTTGGGGGATTTTTGTTGTTTTTTGTTTGTTTGTTTGTTTGTTTGTTTTTGCTTTTTTTGTCTTTTTTGTTTTTATCTTTGGTCCATTTCAGATCTTTCATTAACTAGTTTGATTGAATGACAAAATTCTAAAAAGCAACCAACATTTACTGGGTTCCTTAAAGCAACCAACATTTACTGGGTTCCTTAAAGCAACCAACATTTACTGGGTTCCTTAAAGCAACCAACATTTACTGGGTTCCTTTGTATCGCAAGTATGACTGATGTGGGATTATATTGTCAGCAACAGAATCAATACTCTCAAGCAACTGAAAAGTTTTATCAAAGTGTATGGCATAATTTTCACGTGTTGCAAACGCGTTAAAATCTCCTAATAAGAAATGAGGAACTGGATCCAAGATTTAAAACTTTTGTCATTTCAGCAATAGATAATGTCTCTTCAGCCCAGTGGCACATACGAATTTTCAGGCGTGTAGTAGTTTAAACCAAACGGTTCTGACTATCAGTGTGCTGTACAGCAAAGATCTCTATTCATGAACAGTGCATCAGCGCATTCCCTCGAAGTACTCCCCATGCACCTCTACACATTATATCGGTCTGACTATCTCCTAACTAAATGCCATTTCTTATTGTTGTACATTTGCTGGAAAACTGCATTTCCAGCCGCATGGCGGCGTTCAAATCGTCTGCCCTTCAGTAAATCGTTGATAGTGAGATCTCCCAAACTTCAGTTGTGGCTAAATCAGAGCTGTATGGAGGATGTGGCAAGGTTGGATGCTGAGTTCCGTCAGGAGGTCTGTCACGACATCGGATTTATGTACCGATGCATGGTCATTGAGCAGATGGATACATCAGGTATGGGTGCACATGCGCGTGGTTTTGCAATGTTCCACCACTTCTGGCAACACTTTGGGGGAATACAAATATTAAGTGAGACTAGCAGATATTGAGTGAGACTAGCAGATATTGAGTGACACTAGTAGAGTCAGTCTAGATACAGGTGCCTATTTCATCTAAACATGATGACTATAAAAGCCTCTTGACAGTCCGTCTACGTCCAGCGATTATGCTATAGGATCTACAAATAATTATTTTCTCTTAGTTGGGGAAAAAAAACCAAATCATAAACCTATGTTTTATCACTTGGAAGAATCACATTCAAACGTTTCTGTTCGCTCTTTGGCGAGTGGCTGTTTTCTCGATTTCAAACCGAGTCTGTGGTTGATTTGCCGTCAGCAACTGCTGCAGCCATCGTGCACCATAGGGGCTTATATCATTGCTTACAATTTACCTGTCATACATGTACTATATAATAACTACACGGGAGAACACTTCTCTCCTTTCTCTCGCGACCTATTTAAGAATAAACGCTGATATTTCAAGCTACATTTCGCGCAGCGTAACAAATTTGGTACTGATGTTTAGCTCAGGCATTCGACTTTGTATGCGTATCCGAAATTTGGCTTACTATCATACCTTAAAGGAATGCCAGACCCTTTTCTCACGCTACTGCTGGACATAGCCATGATCGCGCACGCTTAATATGCAAGTGAAATCCCACTGAATAGAAGACTGTCCTCTCACTGGTTAAAAGAAAATGACGACCTGCATATATTTATAACTTATTTTCAGTTTGCCAATGAGAAGGCACTATTCCATTCAGCGCGTTTTTCTTAAATATTAAGCGAGCGCAATCATGGCCATGTCCAGCAGTAGCGTGGGAAAATGGTCTGGCATTCCTTAAAGGTATGATTGTAAGCCAAACGTTGGATACACATATAATGTTGAATGCCTGAGTTAAACATTGGTACCAAATGTATTACGCTACGCGAAATGTAGCTTAATATAGCAGCGTTTATTCTTAAATAGATCCAGGGCCGTAGAGACCGATCACAGGCCCTGGGGTAAGAAACACCCGGACCACTCCTAGCTCTTGTTCAAACAAATTGTTTCTTTTATAAAATTAAAAAGTGGTGTTCGGCCCGGTCCCCCTTACGGGCCCGGGCCCCGGGAATATATCCTCCGTTGTCCTTCCTCCCCCCCCCCCCGAATAGGTCGCCTGAGAAAGGAGTGAAGTGTCCTCTCTTGTAGTTATTATATAGTACATGTATTACAGGTAAATTGTAAGCAATGATACAAGCCCCTGTGTCTTGCACAAACCTCTTTGAGCTTTAATTGAGTTTTCATTATATTATAAAAGAGCTGACGAATGAATGCCCGTGATAAACGAACTATCTTCCACTGTGTATCATGTATCTTAAACAGTCGCCGCCTTCATAGCAGCCACTTCACGCTCATCAATTCCAGAACGTGGGTCATCTGCATGGATTGGCGACCATTTTTAAAACGATAAAACCACCTGAGAATTGTACGATATGACAGAGAATTACATCCGTAAATTTTATCCAGCTTGTTATCAGTCAGAGCTTGCCCGGATTTTACAATATGCTTTTTGCCCATGTAGCATAATTATTGTTTTATTCTCCGACACTTATAGGTCATTATCATTCATCTTTGTTACGTCCTATGCATATGTCTATTGGTGTACGAAGTGCCATACTTAAACCTGCAATTCATTTGATAAAACATTAATTTGTATTTCTATCGGCATTAAATTTACTGACGTGTTCAAAGAAACAATAGCATATGATAAAACACGAAGAACTTTTAAATACTCCTCGTAATCATGTAAGGTATACCAATGTTCACACTGTTAAACCATAGAGCATTATTAGGTTCACTTGGTAAATTTGCTACAGAACTTTTAACAAAGCATATTATATCACCTGAAATCCCGATAACACTTCTTGGTCGAGGCCTTACATCGAAATCTTGATAGCAATGATTTATCAATGCCTTACATCGAAATCTTGATAGCATTGTTTTGTCGAGGCCTTACATCGAAATCTTGATAGTAATGCTTGGTCGAGGCTTTGCATCGCAATCCCGATAGCATTACTTGGTCGAGGCTTTACATCGAAATCCCGATAGCACTGCTTGGTGGAGGTCTAAAATTGAAATCCCGATAGCATTTGCTTTGTCGAGGTCTTACACGTGCAGATGCTTTGTACCCCCCACAATGCTAAACTGATCTACAATAGTTGTCCAAGTTTCAAAAAGTTCGAGGAAATCGTACTGTGTAATAAAATGTTAAACACCACACCAATCTGTGCATTCTGTTTCCAACATTTTCCCCAGTACTGATTTGTTTCATACAAGACATTTCCATCCAGGCGGGTCTACACCAATAACAGAATTATTGACTGAACTGATACAAGTATTTGTTCCACTCAGCATCTAGTACCTTGGGCCTCAACTTGATTCATATCCAGAAGCTAGAATTGCTACCTTTTTGTCTCATTATAGAATAAACTATACCATCTACAACAAGTCTGCCAGATCACAAAAATATTTTAATATTTGAAAAAGAAAAATCAAGGTTAACATACCCGTAGCAATTGAGATATTTTCAATGAACTGATCTTTGTTACTATTATAAACTAACAACCCCCCCCCCAAAGAAAAAAAAAAATTATCACCTTGGACGGGAACATTTTATCTTTCTTGTGGTCCTGAAATATGCAAAATATTAAACCGTACTTTAAAACAGTAAAAGTAGGAAATATTAATTGGCGTCCAACAGAACAGTATTAGAGTTAACTTCAACCTCTCACCTAGGTAAGCACAGTTAGGATTCTTACCGAAGGACAAATTCACACTTGCATTTCTCTGAAATTTCCAACCTCTGAGTTATATACTCTCTCCGGTTAAATAATGAATTTACTTGATCATTTGACTGGCCTTGACAGACATCAATTACATTGCTGTATATATTTAAGAAAAGATAAGTCATTCTATTGGTGTGTGAGATGTAAATGGGTGATTCTCAAAAACAAGCAGAGCAACCAATGCAGATCTCCTGTTTGGAATTGATCGTAAATGCTGTCTTTGAATATTTATTTTACATTTCACATGTGTCTTCGGTTTACCTATAAAGTAAATTCTTTTCCTCTGTCAATTCTTGATTGATGGATTCGGTACCAAGTAATTTCTGCCTATATTCTAGTCATCCGCCATCTTGTTCGTAGAAATATTGACTGAGTGACCGTTAGCTGAACTGCGTAGATTCGTTGTTATTGCTTTGTTGTTGCTATATGCCGTAATCATAAACTAATAACAATATTGGGATCGCGATTTATTTTACTTCTGATGATTATTACTGACACAGTGGCTGATATTAAGATGTTTGATTACAATAATTATTTGCCTGTCGATCTAAAATCGTGCTATATGGAACAATATTCAAATGCTTTTTCCATCCAGATCTGAAAAATTAGAGAGATTTACAGAAGACAACGATAATAAATAGATAAATAAATAAATGACGTTAAACGTTCGCTCAGTTGTCACATCCCAAAACTATTTCAGCCGATATGTAGTTCACGAAATGTTTAGTCATGCCTAACGTTGAAAACTCTTGATAAAAAATACACATAGTAATTAGTTACGAGGAAAAATCATTACAGTTATTTAGCTGTAAACCCCATTAGAGAGTCCATAATAAAGCACTGAATTTATTTCAAACTATCTGATGAATACCGTGATCTGGGAACTTCAATGTTCTCTTTAGCATCATCATTGAAAAACACGAGATTTGGATCTATCCTAAGATCATTATATTTGTAAGAAAATGTTTAGGGGCTGTCCTCTTCATCATGTTGTCGTTGCAAAAGAAACCAAATTTTGCAACACCACTAAATGCAGTCTTTTGTATCTTCTTAGTTCAGTATATAAGTGATATGAACTTACTCCCATAGTGTTAAGTGTTAAGCATCATCTTAGTCGTTTTTGAAGTTGAAAAAAATCTTTTACATATTCACTTCCATCTAATCTACCACGTCAAATGTACGGTTTTTCTTGATCTGTGAAGCGCAAGGATGATTATATCGGTCGTAAAATTTATCTTTACGAACCTTGAATAAATTATCTAAAGATATATATGTGCCAATAAATTGTTATTACCTCTAAAAGACCAAACTATTAGCTTGTATTACGTTATCAGGTTGATAGGATTTAAGTTTACCTCAAACATGCTGCTGTATTTGATTGACACCAGGCAGATTACTTTCGCAGACATTTAACATTCTTTTTTGTGTGTGTTTAAGATGTGGACATATTCAGGGGGAAAGGTAACTGAATACATATAAATACAGCTTCTTAAGTACCTTGGTTTTGGCATATCATATTTGCGAAGGTAAAGACGGCTGCTTGTGACGAGACTATCGTCTGCAACATCGCCTCAATGAAAAGTTAGGAACTTTTGGGGGTTTAACAATATTTTCTAGACGTTTCATTATTATAAGTAAAAATATGACAAATGTAGAGGAGCTCGTTGGATTAAAATCAAAATGAAGATGGTTTTATGAATGTTGTTGTTGTTGTTGTTGTTGTAGGGTTTAACGCCATTTTTCAGCACAAGATAGGCTATACATGGCGGCCAGTATTAACGATGGAGGAAGAACCCGGGAAAACCCCAGAAAGAACCACCGACCCAGGAGAAGCTACTGACAAGCTTTCTCACATACCCACATTGGCCGAATCCGAGACTCGAACCCACGCAGACAGAGGTGAGATGGCAGTGATCCGTAACAGTGAACCCTTTAGACCACTGGGCCACTCGGGGCCCCTTTATGAATGTAAGTGTTGACGTAAATACCATTGGTGGGCATTAGCGAATTGATAGACTGAATAACAAAGGAAATTTATCGAGTAACCAACCTTGCCTCGTACAAAATATATACCTTTGATAGGTTGAAAATGTCACAATGGTCTAAAAACCCTCTTGAAAAGGGCGTTTTGCTTAAAACGAAAGGACTTTCATGGTTTGAATACATTGTATATTCATGTTTACGTTGAGTATAGGCTGTAGCACTTGAAAAATTTACGTGCGACTAAGCTGATGTTTTTATACGGCCAATGGGGTCGTTAGGTTCAAAGTTCGCTAGATGTGATCAATGATGACAAGGTCCGAGAATTAGTCCTATATGAGTATGAAGTAAGTATTTGCACTTCATCAATTCTACATCGGTAACGAAGGTTTAAATTGCTGAATCAGATGGTGTATACTTTGTTTGGAAACAAAAACATTTCAGTTGGCATAAAACCTATACGCTGCCTTTCCGGACAGTACATGTGGTTATTTCATTGCACGAAATGAATGGAACAAGATTGGGACAAGTATGGCGTCAGGATCTTCACCTGACTCGATACATTATCAATGGGATTGCGTCTTACGCAACCACTGAAAAACGTCCGCAGTAAAATGTAGACATCTTGTATGGGTAGACATCGGTAACCGGTTTCTGGGATAGTATATCTGTTATAGAAAGACTAAAGAACTTTATTTGCATTTAACCGATTGGCCATCAGCAGGTACATATATATATATATATATATATATATATATATATATATATATATATATATATATATATATATGTTACAAACATTGATGGTGACACATATAATACATAATGTTAAACAAACCTATCGAGTTTACATTCAATAAATACTAAAGATACATACTTACGTATACATGTTCGCAGTTTCAAGTACACCCATACATGCATATATACCACATATAGACGTGTACATTAATAAATGTATATGCATATACCCATACACATGCTTACTTAGACCTATATACGTATATGCACATAATTATATATACACTGAGATAGTGTGATAGACAGGCACACACACACACACACACACACACACACACATTCCTATGTGATTTCATGTATGCATGGTGTATGATGCTAAGTAAGAATACAAAAGTAAGTTAATTTTTGACCTGTACAATACTCCAGTATATGATTGTTGAATCGCATGCGTGAGCTTCAATTCAAGCTCCTCAGGGAGAAGACTCAAAAAGTCTCGTCAATATATAAACAGTATTCGACATGCTTTACTTAATATATTATAAGCAAGTTGTACATAAAATATGACATAATAATGCATGTATAAAACAATGAAAAGGAGAATTAACTTTAAGTAGTATTCATCTTATTATTACGTTCAATTAGTGCTTCACGAATATAATTTCCATGATTTCTAACCTATGTCTCTGAATATTTGTCTCAGCTGACGTTCGACTCATATAGATTTGTGTATGGAAATTATCAGAACTAAAATATATCTGACAGTGTTCGGATTAGTTCTAGTGCTTAATTTTCAGGAAAAAATGCGAAGTATAGACGAATAATTTTAACTAGCCAGTCATTATGATTTGCTGCTTGGAGTTTAGCTGGCTCACAGAGAACAAAAGATACGCTGGCAACGAGTAAGTGTTCTAGTGGTGTTACCAACACCTACCCATTGCTATCGAAAAGTAGGTTACAATAACCTTCTTTGAATGTAGAAATGGTTGCATTCAGTTTTGGTATTTGGGCATGTATAGTTATGGCACTTGATGGTTGACTAAAATTTAGGATTACTCTTAGCCGCTTGCAAAAGTAAATCACAAAAACCATCCTTAAATTGTTCATTGTTGATGTAAAGTTTCTGCTATTAGTTCGATTACTCGTCTGGTCGTATTGGCGCCACTGATAACTTTGCAATAGTCTATCTCCATTTTACCCTGTTCTGCATTGCTATTTGGATCTTGCAAAGTCCACGCCTGTCCACTCTTTGATGTTATTTGCCCATCTCTTCTTCTGTCTGCCTTGTTTTCTCTTTCTTCTTACTGTGCCCCGTAGGATTGCCTTGGACGGGCCAGATGAGCGTGAAACCAGACCATACCATCTTAATTTGTGTTTCTTTATGGTGGTAAGCAGATCTTCATATGGTCCAATTACACCTTGGATTCTAATGCTCATTTCCTCATGGTCTATGTATGAGATTTTTAGGATCCTTCAATAACATCTTATCTCTAAAGCATGGATTCTTCTTTCTAGTTCTACTGTCAGGCCTCATGTCTCACATGCATTGGAACTGATCCTTTCCAGGTAGATGTTGAAGAGAGTGGGTGAGAGAAGGCACCCATGTCTGACTCCGACTATGGTTCTGAACCAATTTCTCATGTTGTCATCGACTAGAAGTGCTCTAGTCGCCACTTGTCATACAGGTTTTCTATTGTGTTGATTAGTTTTGAGTTACGTTGTATATCCCCATGATGGCCTACAGGCTGCATGCCATACTCTGTCGAAAGCCTTCTTGAGGTCAATGAAGACATGATAGTGGTCCTGTTGATGTTGCAGATCCTTTCTACAGAGGATTCTAAGATTGAAGATCTGTTTTATAGTGCTACGTCCTGCTCTGAAACCTGTCTGTTCTTCAGCAATTATGTGCTCTGCTTGGGGTTTCATTCTATTGAGGATGATCTCAAGAATAACCTTGCTTGAGTGACTGATGAAGCTGATTATTTGGTGGTTCTGGCACAGCTGCCGATCCCCTTTCTTAGGAAGAGTGATGATCAGAGACTGGGTCCATGAGGACAAATATGAGCATGGGGTCGGATTTATGGTATATAAGGATATTGTGAGTGCAGTTATGGGTTGTCGGCCAGTGTCTAACAGTATGATTATCATCCGCTTGAGGGCATCTCTCTTTAACATCACCATCATAGAGGTTTATGCCCCAACATCTAACCATGATGACGGATGAATTCTACGACCAGCTTCAAACCTTCATTGATCATACACGCAAGAAGGATATTCTAGTTGTTCAAGGAGATTGGAATGCCACGGTAGGAGAATATGCACAGGCAGCCTGGCGAGACGTCTGTGTTCCATACTGGAAGAGATCAGTGAAAGAGGACTTAAGTTCCTGGATTTCGCCACCTACAATAACCTAGTGCTAACGAACACCATTGGCCTCCATAATCTGTCAAGAAGAAGGACTTGGCACAATCTCCTGACGGAAAACAGCACAACCAGACTGACGACATCTTGGTGCGAAAGCGCTTCTGGTCTAGCGTTAACATGCCAGCACAAGTAGCTTCCCATAGGTGACATAGGAATCGACCATGATTTACTAATGATGATAATCAAACTTCGTCTGAGGAAGACCAAGAAGCTAAGACAGTAAAGATCAGGGTTGAACTTGAAAACTTAAAGATCCAAGCGTGACACAAGCATTTGAGGCATCAATATGCAGCAAATTTGCACCACACTCAATTATGGGGTTCTGAAGAAATAAACCTGGATCCTTGATCACCACCTGCAACACAGCAGTAATGGAAACAACCAGCGAGATCCTTGGCAAGCATTGTAGGATAAAGAAGCCCTGGATCACGGCAGCTATCCTCGACCATTGCAGTGTGAGGACAAAACTTCGAGAAGACCGTGAAGGAGCAGACAAATACAGGGAGATTAACAACAGGATTAAGAAGAACTTAAAGAAAGCGAATTAAGTTGGATAGAGGACCAATTTACGGAAGTCGAGAAGAGCCTGAACCAGAATAACAGTTAAAAGGCATACCATTTGGTGAAAGACCTTTACAACAGAGAAACAAGGGAAAGATACCACGATCCAGGACAAGGCTGGTAAGAGTCTCAGAGAAGATCAAGAGAGTCTAAACAGATGGACGAAATACTGTTCAGAGCTTTACAACCAGAAGACTTTTGAAGACCAAGTTGTACTAAACTTCTCACTGACCATAACAGAGGTTGACCACCCGATCCTAAGGGAAGAAGTAGAGGCTGTAGTAAAGGCACCAAATAAAGAGATGTTAGCTGGGGGTAGGCAATATACCAGTAGAACTTGTTCAAGCATGAGGAACCTCCATGATAGATGTCCTCACAACAATCTACAACAAAATCTGACAAACAGGAGAATGGCACTGTTGTATGTACAGTCATACAAGTTGACAGGTACATTTATCTTAAGACAGTACTGTTCATTGCCAGTTAAAGTAAACTGTAGTAATCTGTTTTACATGCTTAAGCAACGATATTGAATTTTGGTATTTAAACTCTTCTGAATGTCAGGCGAAGCGAGAATGGTCCTTTGTCCGTCATGTGTCGTCCATTCACATTGTTATTTACAGCGAGAATGGTCCTTTGTCCGTCATGTGTCGTCCATTCACATCGTTATATACAATTTCTTTTCAAAAACCTGCGAATTAATCTGCATGTGATTTTACAATAAAAAAAGTATATTGGCATCGGTGCCTTTTAAATGTTAAACGGATGCTCATCCGTCATTCATTATGGCCACTGTTACTAAAAACAAAATCTTTAAACAACTTATGAAAAACCACTTCACGTAATTTTACCAAATTCAAAATATATCATCATGGCATTAAGATTTATCTTTTCATGCCATAGACTCTTTTGGCAATAATCTTGTTACTAAAAATACACATGATATTGGCACACGAAGCCCTGGAAAATCTTGTCAAAACAGTACCATGCAATTATCGATTGAAAATAGTCATACTGGAAACGATGGTGCAATGGATACACGAGCTTTATAAATTTCAGTAAGACAATATTTCGTTCTCTTTTCAAACATCGTTTGGGGACTTGTGTATCAGACTTGTTTAGATTTCAATGGAGAGATAATAAAACATTTATGTTGGACATACACTAGGTTGTTTAAGGAACAGAACCCAGACAGTAAATTCGCCTTTGTTTTGTTTTGTTCTGTTTGTTTGGGCGGGGTGGGGGTGGGATTGTTTGTTTATTTGTTTGTTGTTTTCTAAGTTGTTGGGAATGACATCGGTTACTTTAAAGTATTCCGACGTTTCGTAAACTTTTAATTGCTTGCTACCTTGTGAAGTAATTACTTCATCTAACAAGTTTACACGTTAGCGGCTTTTTCGAGGCCATTAGAATGTTTATGCTTGTTTAAAACCATCAATAAATGCCTATCACTCATTTATAATAAATGATGATTTTCTCAATGGAAAAAGCTATTTTTATTACATTTTGTCTCGCGTGTACTGGCTTCAAAATTGAGATTAACGACTGAGCCTAAAATGAAAATGAATATTTGATGTCTAGAAGCAGCAGATACGTCTTCAGTCAACTTTGATATCTTGTTGGCTGTAGTTGAAGTCAACTTTGATATCGTGTTGGCTGTAGTTGAAGTCAACTTTGATATCGTGTTGGCTGTAGTTGAAGTCAACTTTGATATCGTGTTGGCTGTAGTTGAAGTCAACTTTGATATCTTGTTGGCTGTAGTTGATGTCAACTTTGATATCTTGTTGGCTGTAGTTGATGTCAACTTTGATATCTTGTTGGCTGTAGGTGAAGTCAACTTTGATATCTTGTTGGCTGTAGGTGAAGTCAACTTTGATATCTTGTTGGCTGTAGGTGAAGTCAACTTTGATATCTTGTTGGCTGTAGTTGAAGTCAACTTTGATATCTTGTTGGCTGTAGTTGAAGTCAACTTTGATATCTTGTTGGCTGTAGGTGAAGTCAACTTTGATATCTTGTTGGCTGTAGTTGACTGTCTGAGTAGCAAGGAATATCATTAATGTCACATTTTTCTGAGCAAGGTTTAAAGTTGTGTGGATGATCTCGAAAATGCATACGGTGCCAGAAAAAAAAAACGGTTTTAGACTTAAATATGGAAACATTGATCCCCTCAAACTGTTCACTAGCTTTTGATTTTCAATTTCTTGGAATTTGTCTTTCTGCACTTTTTCACAGGCGGTTGTGGAAGGGGCATAGATAGTTCCCTTATTTGTCTGTTCGTCGGATCATTTTAATTGTTAGCCTTTAGGCCACCGTGGAAAGGCACTCTTCTTATATAAAATCATTTATTTTACTTTTTTCTTCCTGGTCTTCATATATCCGCCCAAATCTTTCGCTTTACAAAACTAAAATCATTTGCGTATGTCTCGGTGGCTAATAAACATAGTTATTCAACTGACAAGAAACAGAAAACCGTGAACATATTTCTTTAAAACGCGTACGTACTTCAGGAAATTTTGAATAGAACCTCTGAAAATAGATGATAATAATATCCCATTACATACAAGGACGCATGAACTTGGAAAAGGCGTGTACCTGCTAAATGTTTTAAAGGTGGACGTTCTCCATCATACATGTATCGTGAACTCGTTTATTTTCGTGGGTATTGATTTTTCCTAATTTTGCAGAAGAAAAAAAAAATGCATTTTCGTGGGTACTTCAATTCATGCACGATGGGGAAAAAAATCCTACTGACATCATAGAGGGATAATTTATTAATCAGTGTCGGGTCTTCTTATTTGTGATTTATGGCATCCATAAAATCCCCGACAATTGGAAGAGACGAATATAAATCGATTGTGCAGGAATAAAAAATTAATGTTTTGGGTTTTGTTACACATAATTCCAAGACAAACAAAACTGTGTCAGTAAATCTTGACAGAAAGTATCTTCAAATTAAAATTCTTTCGAATTCGCAGAGAATGCCAACAGTCACTGTAAACCGAACAATTTTAAGATCATTTAATTTTATTGTATTTTAACCGCTGACAGTCTGGCGATCTTTCAAAGCAGTGACTAGTATGTACTACGGTCTCTTTATGGCCATAAAGGGGGGGGGGGGCATTATTATAAACACGTTTATAGGCATACATATAAATCATTAATGAATATGTACCTTCATAGGAAAACCATTGTAACTGGCAACGACATTATGGATCCATAGCGAAGATGTAGATCCAGTCAATTAAAATTGCCAGTATAATTAGCGCCTTAGAGTGAAAAGGAAATGAATATTGTGTGTATTCAATAAGCGGTTTGAAAAACCTAATTACTGTCGCTATGGGGTCCGTCTACCGAGTTACAAGGAATGCCTTTACTTTACCAAGCAGATATAAAGAACATTGATTATTTTACAAAAGTATATTCAGTGACAACAATAACGTTAGGGATTTACGTTTAAGTTCTTTTTCCTCTTAGAAACTAAAACAAAATTAAAAATCACAATAGTATTGTTGGTTCTTTCTGGACGGGGCAGAGGTGGTACAATTCCATGTGTTTTTGCCTGTGCATGAGAAATGAGTTTGATCCCCTTGGGTCAAAAGTTTCTTCCGAGTGCTTTAACAAGCGTTAAATACCAAGAAATCCCCTCTTGTGTAATTTGAGTAACTAATGAACTAAACATTAATTTCAATTGTCTGCTTCCACATGTGTAATGGAGGGGGGCGGGGGGCTAGAATTGTCAGCATTTATTTTTGGCACAAACTGGATTTCATCTCACTATACCGAAATAGCCTTTACGTGACTCGTGCCACTAATTCTTAATTGAGCATGGAATCAGTCTCGAAGTTGTGGAACTTTGGACACCATATTCAGTAATTCGAGATCGGGCTATTTGCTGTAACAATAGCGTCGAATTTTTCGTTTTGATTTTTGAGAGACTTTTACCGGTTCTTTTAACTTGGCTGCATATGTTCTCTCCGTGTGCATGCATCATGTCAATTTTTTTTTTCCGGCTGGCTACGAGTATTCAGTGCCTGCTAGTGCAAGACTGTTGACTTAGGTAACTTTACTGGTACACTGATTTAGAGGCGTTTATTTCGAAAGATTGCTGCGATATTAAACGCTCCTTTTTGTTCTTTAAAAAGATGGTGCTAACTTCAGTGGAGGAGTATATATGTACTGGGCCAGCTTGTACAATAAATAAACAGATTCTTAGTCTCTGTATCTGCATTGTTAATAATGTTTTCAACCTGGTATACGTGCATGTACATAATGCTTTAGGTCGACATAATTTTTCGAAATGATGTGTGTGTGTGTGTGTGTGTGTGTGTGTGTGTGTGTGTGTACTAAACAGCAGATTAATAGGAAAAAAACTAATTTTAAATCCCTCTCCCCTGCCACTGAAAAACGAAACGACGTTGCGACAGCTTTGAAAGCAGATGATAACCTATCAATTGGGTTATAAGGTTTTACCAGAAGTTTGGACAACGATCTCTTGCCAAGACAAATAGCAAACATGCAATAGCGTCATTCTTATATCATCAGTTACATGGTACACGAATTATAAACCAAATACCTACAAAAAGAAGATATTAAACACGAAGAAAGCCCTGTACTCAAGGAGCACTTGAATTTCTGTTTAAGTACAGTTGATTTCACAAAACAAGATGATATCAAACCAGCCGGAACCAACCGAATCGTGTCAGAATCCAGCTTCCTTATACGAGTTAATGGCTGTCCATCCAGTGTGGCTTGCATCCTTCAGAATCCTTCTCACCTCCACTTTCACATCATTACCTATGCATAGAATACAGTACATCCTGCTTTTAACGGACAAAGAGGGATTATCAAATTTTCTTCAATATAGACAGGTGTCATCTAATGTAAGATTAGTATACATTGACCAAAACGGACCGATGAACATGTTTCCATTCTGCCTTGTGTCAGTTTAAATTACACGTCCGCCAGGGTAGGTTTTGTAATCAGAACTATCTTTATTGAATAATTGTAAATGAGTTTTACTTTCAAATTTGGAACACTATGGTCAGTTGCATACATGATAGGGGATGTATATAGATGATGCCAAGAATGATGGATAATATAAACCAATAGATTTGTTTTTCTCGTTAAATTCCAACCCCACCCCCACTCCAACTCAGATACGCAAGCCACTATTCTACTCCCCCTACCCTCAGCTCATAGGTGTGATGTCAGCTTAAGGTATGCAAGTATTAAAGAAAACAACATTTCAAACAGATATCCATATCAACAAACGTAAGATCCAAGGTGTCAATAATAACTCTTTCCTACCGTAAATGCCATTCAACAATTAAAGTACTGATAGCATTAAATAAGAGAGTAATAGGATCGAATTTTGAATTTACTTTGAAGCGCCTGATCTGACTCAGTCAAACGCTTGTTTTGATTACAAAGTCTTCTTTCTCACCAATGATTTGGATTGAGTGCTTTTAATGTTATTTATTTCAATGAATTGAGCTTTTTTACCGCTTAGTAAACTGAAGTAGAGCTATGAAATACTCTTCAGTATAAACATTTATAGTGATTTTCACGTCATTAAATTCTACTGAAGTAATTAACTAATGTTTTTCATCGACTGTATTAGGTTGAACGTTCCATAAGTTCCTGCGGTAGAGCTATTCGAGTACAATTATTCTATAAACAAAGATTTTTCTAACTGGTTAACTTCAAGACTTTTGCCGCTCCCCCTCCCTCGAAATCATTGTAGAAAGAATATGCTAGGATATACTTGTCCATGTGTACATCACGCCTTGATTAAGTCTTGCGTCTAAATATTAAAAAAAAACTAAAATAAAATAAGGTTAAAATCTCCGAAAGTAACACAGAAAAACTATGAATTATTATCTCCTAACACTAGAAACTAGCTACTTATAGATTCATGCGCCCTTCGTGTGTGCTTTGCCAATATTGGTAAACAATGGTTAAAATATAGTTCTGTTATTTATTTCTTGAGATTCCTTACTATTTTATTTATAAGAATTGAACTTTATATTATATAATATTCGTGAGATTGAAAATCGACTACACAGATGTTTCGCTATAGTCGTTCGTGCAGAGTAAATAGATTTTAGCTACGACCGTTCATACAGCGTGTAATCGATTTTCGCCACGGCCGTTCATACTGCGTACATGCATAGTGCAATCGGCTTTCGCTGAAGCCGTTCAAGCAGCCTATAATCGATTTCGCTACAACAGTTCATGCAGCGGGTAATCGATTTCGCTCCAACAGTTCATACATTGTGTAATCGATTTTTGCTACGGCCGTAGATGCATAGTGCAATCGATTTCACTACAACAGTTCATACATAGTGTAATCGATTTTCGCTAAGGCCGTTTATTCAGCGTGTAATCGATTTCGCTACAGTCATCCATACAGCGTGCAATCGATTTCGTTACAGTCGTTAATGCAGCATGCAATCGATTTTCGCTACAGTCGTATATACATCGTGCAATCGATTTTCGCTACAGTCGTTCATGCAGCGTGTAATCGATCTCGCTACAGTCGTCCATATTTCATGAATCCTGTAAAATACAAAGTTTAATTTTAAGTCGCTTCTCTATATATGATGATCTCAAAGTCGTGAAATTTAATTGCCGATGCATCATGGCTAGTGCAACAATAACCCTTTAAGAGTAAATCACTGACCACCATTTCAGTCTGCAACCGCTTTGATTACGTTTTGCGCATAAGTCGGTTTATGCCGGATTGATGGCCATAGATTCATATGAATTTGAATGAGGATACCTTTTTGTGAGTACAAAACATTTCCGCTAAAACAGGTCGCTATGACAGGTCTTTGTGTTCTATGAACACACATATAGTTTCGTACTCAGATGAAATCGTGCTGTTTTTTTTTTGTTTTTTTTTTTTTTGTTGCGGTAGTCGTCTCTGTGAGCACCATGATGTAACACTTTTTAATCACCACTGAGTTCTCTCTCTCTCTCTCTCTCTCTCTCTCTCTCTCTCTCTCTCTCTCTCTCTCTCTCTCTTCTTGTTTTGTTGGGTTTTTTTGTGTGAACCCTCATTAATTTTTTGTGAGCAACTCGAACGGGTCGAGCAAATTTGTAGGAGCACGAATCTGACACGTAAGAACTAAAAGTAGGTCATTTGTACCCATCTCGATTTCTAGTAATCTTACACGTTACTTCAGATTTTTTATTTCAAATCACTAACATATGATTTTATTCCTTAATTCCCTGTCAAAATTAATACCAAGACGCATCATGTTTTGTTACCGTTACTTGACTTTAGCACCTAAAATATTTAATATGCAATACTTTACCCAGAATTCCTACGTCCTATTTATCAAAAAGTGATCGTGTAGATGGACATGGCATAATAATGAAATATGGCTGAAAAATCATTTTATATATCTATTGCCCCAAGTAAAAGCCATCAGTTTACGAAGAATAATGCTCGCAAACTGCAGATGTGAATAGTTTACTAAATACTACCTGGGATAGCAGAAATTGGTTTACAACATCTTGCATTTTATGTTTATGTAACAGACGTGGAGCGTACTGGCGTACATAGTATTCATATACTTTTCACAGCATGCTGCCCTAAAACAAGTTCCATGCAAGCCATGTTTATCGCGTAAAATTCCCAACCTTTCCTCGTGCGACTAAACCCTATGCCTGTCCGTATAGGTGTTTCTGAAAACAAGCTTGGTGCATTAACATACAGGTTGCCTACATCAATAATGATCTCAATTAATACGTTTTATTACAAAGCAAGGAAGTATTTATTTCCGCTAATAGAAACATGCTTCGTCGTGACTAGCTTGCAAGATATTTTTGGAGCAAGTGTTTCCAACATTTACTTTGATTTGCACTAAACTTCTTTGATTGCTGATTCTTTGTTTGTTTCAATAAACCTTAATAGATACTTATAATATAACACACTGCACATACAGAGTTTGACATGGCGGTATGAACGTACATTACATCAATTATTAAGACCAAATCCACCCAAGAAATAGGTGCAGCACTATACAAGCGGCGTTTCATTCTCAGAACTCACTCAAGGCGAATCGATCACATTTTTTAATGGAATAGTCCCCAATAAATATTCCACAGAAAGGTTAAATGACTCGATTACTAGTATTCTACTTACTATGGTGGCATGCGAAACCCATCCACCATGATCCTAAAGCATTTGACAGCAGTATCGTCATGTATCGAAACCACGTTTCACTTTTCTTTGTAAACCACTAATGGTGAACGAAGTAAACAACACCTATCGGTCAGGACAATTTAAGATTTATAGAAGTTTTGCTTTCGTAGCTGTGGTATAAGGAGAAAACTAATTCAGTCATAATAATTGTTAAAGAACACGAGCGTTCATGTGGGTACAAATGGATGATGGTAAAAGATATTAGCTAGAAAAAGAAAATAATAAATCGTAAAATTAATTAGAATAAAATCGCTAAATTAGAATCAAGTTAATAATTTTTTACGCTATAAAGCTCTTGTTCTTTCTGGATAAAACTGTATCCAATGTGCCCAACAGCAGGAACCACCGATAATGCCTTCATCTTCATCGCTTTTATCACTTCTTTGACAAGTCCCCTGGTTGTTTTTAGGGCTGTCAACTGAGTTGTCACACATTGTAGGTTGATTGAGTAAATCCAATAGGCCTCTGTCTTTTCTAGAAGGTAATCCTCTCCGCCATCCAGTTCTAAGCTTTTTGTAAACCATAAATTGTGTCCATTTTAACAGTTGTTGACGAGTCAACGATGGTGGCCCGCCTTACTTTGTTTCTTACTTTGCTTTCGCCGGAGAGGCATGTGCGACTAGTTTAAGTTCACAGTGTGGACTTCTTAATTGGTCGCGGGAGGGGGGAATCAAAGCCACACCCCACACGCGTTTATGCATACAGAGTATGCTTTTTAATTGCGTCCGATTCCGGGACAATTAAGTCTCACGGGACGTAAGATGAATGGAAGTATAACACACACATACTCATCATGATACAATCTGCATCACTTTAAGACTCCTTCCGGGGATTAGTATCCCCCACCCTTCGCCAGCCTTGTTCCGTGCGTACACGCTTTTCAAGGCATTTAGTAACTAGACGAATAGGAATCGACCCACATACTCGTCTTTTATAGTCCAAGCCGGAAAAGGAAGGAAGGAACCCGGACAAGAGATTCAACTTCAAAAGGTAGGATCCGAAACGCCTAGGGTGTACTTGGGTCAAATTGAACCCAGCAGCGTATATGGGTTAGCCCTATTGCCGGTTTGGTGTATGCCACCTTTGTAATCAGAGTCATGTAATATAGTTATAAATTTTGCTACAGTTTATAAATGGAGAATTGGTGCATCAAGTCCTCCAATTCTAAAAGTAAAATTAAATGAAAATAAAATTAAATCTGGTTAGGTATAAGTGACCTATCGTTTTTATACAGTCCAGTTAGAGTTATTAGTTGTAAATTTGGAATGGTGGATAAAGGATCGTTTTTTGTTGTAAAAGTGTTATCGAGTCGGGATTTCAAGCAAAACTGAAATCCCTCAATAAGAGGCAATTGGTTAGCAGCCCTAAAAGGGGCTGAGGTTGCACCTCAGTAGCAGGGACAGGAACTGCTGAATTTCTTTCTCTTATACGGTTCTTGTAATCTAATGGTTCTGTGAAATCTCCCAGCAGCAAGCGATCCCAATGTTGGTGAGGTTGGATAGTTTGAGTCTTTTCTCCATGACCTTGATTTACTCTTTCATCGTTTGTGTCACTATTGGGAATAGGCAGTCACAGGGTACTGATAATTTTCATGGTTTCCTCAAATTTCCTCATAAATTTCTTGCCAGGCCTCCCTCCTGAAAGTATTTTCAACACACTTCTAATACCGTTCTTGGAGCTTCAGTGTATATTATAGTCGCTTATCGGTCATTGAGTAAATAGGTTAGACCCCAAGCTTCCATTTGATCAAATATGTAATTAACAATGGCTACTCGATGGTGCACGTCTGGTTTTGGCTTTGGCTGATCCATTCTTGTTCTTGGCTTCTCTTCTTTCCCCAGATTTTCGGGTAGGCGTTGTTTGATAGAGGTGGTCGGAAGTTCTTGAACTGTGATGATACTTGGAGAAGTTTGTGCCATGACCTGAATAGCAGCAGTTGATGCAGCTATGGTTGTACATGAATCTTGCTGGTGTACACCGGATGCTGTTGTTGTTGTTGTCAATGTTGTTACCATTGTTGTTGAAGGTAACGTTGAATTCGGTACTGATTGGTGTCTGGTTTGGAGTTTGATGGTACCAGCTATAGTGATCATTACTACTCGTATTGTTGTTGTAGTTGTTACTGAGACTCTTCCGACTGGTGTTGTGGTGGGTGAAGTTTTTTTCCATGGCTTTGCTGCTATTTTTTTTGTCTGGGTGACCTTAATTGCTTCGAACCCCGTCTTTTTGTTTCTGTTTACTCTGAGACTACCACCTTACCACTTTGTGTGCCTCTTTTTGAGATGGTAAGGAGCTCACTGTAGTTATGTTCTCTGGAGATGCTGTCCTTCGCGGTTGCAATACTTTGAGGAGGGGCTGTGATAAGACCGGTGCTTAAGTTCAGTTGACCACGTGGGGTCTGTATTATTCTCCTTTTGTTGTGCCTCCCTTTGTCTTCTCGGAAGCGGTCTACTTTGCGGTGCGTATCTCCAGTTATTTCTGTTTGCATTATCCTGCCATATCAGCAAAAGTGTGGACGTATTGTCTGGGCTCTCAAGCTCCATCCAGCTGCTGCTTGGAGATTATGTCCCCTTATTGCATTCAGGGCTTGGACCGGTTTATATTTCTTCTGTCCTGTCTACGCGGTCCTGCTTGCTGCTTTCTTAGCTGACGATTGATCCGATTGAACCGACTGGCAAACGCACCACTTTATACGTTGGAAGCACATACGAGAAAGAAACCATCATGTACACAAACTACAATGCACACCACATACCACAGACCAAACAATCGAAAAGAAGCTCTCTCTTCTTTTAACCAACAAATGCACTATACCATTGCATACAATCACACATTGGATAAGGGAGAGGTTTATTTTTGGAGGGGAAATACAAAGACGAACACTAACACACACTTAACCTACAAAAGCACACACTATCATACAAAGCAATGGTAGGAAGTTTTTATATACGCAAACTCACAGAAAGGAAAAAGGTTTTTTTTGTTGGAAAAAAAGACAAAGACATACACGAAATATGCAAACTCACAAGGGAAAGGGGTTTTGGTACGGAGAAGGTGATCCATAAAAATCAAATTAATCAACACTATGATCTTTGGGAAAGTAGACGGCAATCCAGTGGGTTTCTGGTTGATGGCTGTCATCTGTGTTGATGATATATGCTTGAATGTCTTCAGGTTTGCGATGAGGAAGTTCACCTTTAGCATACACCACTGGATTCCAAGAAGCTGTGTAGGAACTGTGCCTCAGAAAGTAATGAAGTTCCCAGGTATCCATTCTTGTTCTTTTTTATTTATTTTTTTTTATTCACATGTATTGATGAGTCATCAATTCAAACCTGACTTTTTCCTTGAAAATGTATGTCAGATAAGGCAGACGTTGCCTCGTCTCCGTATTCTGTTGCAAGAGAACTTCGATGCGTTGGATCTAAGCGACGTCAATCGAAGGGAGGAATGGTCACTCAAGTCTTTATACCATTTGTTCAGTACGCTCTCTTCGGAGATGAGACTCCCAGCGTCATCCAGATATCCTTCCAATTTTCCTTCTTTACTCATCATCATACATTTATCGTGTTGAATCTGACTGGGATGGTTGTTTTGACATCCAAAACAATGTTGATGGGTCAGAACTGTAATTCTTTCGGGGAGTTTCTTAGAAAAACAGGGGACTAAATGTTGTTCTTGTTCTGTCCATCTCGACATCATGAATGTCCCTTGGACATTTTCATCTGTAGTTTGCTTGTTTTCTTCCTGTTCTGGCTCAAGATATCCTCGTCGCCCATCTCCAGTGATTGCTCTTATTCCATAGCTTCTAATAGTCTAGAATCACTTCTCTCAAACTGATGATTTCCGGAGTATTGACAAATTCTGCATACAAGATGACGTTCTCTATGCTGGTTAGATCTTCTGCAAACTGAAGTGTCACACGAAGATGGCCTGATTTTATAGGGTGGAAATGTCCCTCGTTGCTGCCTTGGTCTGGAGTGAAATCAAAGGCTGGCTCACGAAGCATAATCTCCTACGTAACCGGCGTACGAAATACCGTGGCTGCTGTTGGTACCTAACTTCCCTGCTCAAAGTGGGACTGAATGTCGTTTGCCACTCTTGTTAAAACTTCGACACAGCGCACGTAGAGTCTGCCTTCTTCGATTATGGTTTTGTACTCGTTAGCAAACGATCTATTGGTTCTAAAATGCGCCCTTGTTTGATTTTGTTTCGACGGTCATTGAATCACACATTGTGGCCTTTATCATTCATGCTACTACTGACCAGTTTGTTATTCAAGTATAAATCTACTTCGCTGAAAAACGAAAGCGTGAAATCGTTGACGGGAGCTACTCTGTCATCGCTGGCTGGTTGACTGTTGTCCGTTTTGAGGACATTGACTTAGGTCCAAGTGAATGTTATTCAGATAGATGTGACCTTCGGTCTATCCTTTGATTTAAAATCTTATAGGGGCAGAGGTAGTCAAAGACAACACGGGATGAAATTCTATCCATTGGGATTCTTGTATCATCATCACGATTTGTAGTATGGCAATCAAATCGAGTTATGCCTTGGAACATTCACAACAATCTCGGTGCATCATTTTTTAGAAATCAAGTACGTCCAGTTCTTTGGCTGTTCTTCTTGTCTTAGGGGGCGCTCACCAGTTATTATGTACTTTTGAGAGAGTGATGTATGTATGGTGAAGTTGTTTGCATTTAAAACATGCACAGTAGAGAGAATGTTGGCACACCTCTATGCTACTTTGATGTAATGTGACTGACATTTCTTTGGATATTGTACTTTTGGAAATTATAAATGATCTTAGCACACTGCTAACTAAAATGACTGCTCCATTGTGCTCTAAAAATCGGCCTGAATTTGTCTAAAGTACACTATCCTTAGCAGCTTTTAAAACAGGGAAAATGAATTTTGCCAGACTAGACAATACCAGCTTCTGAACGTGCAATGAATGAATTACCAAATATATAAAATGTAAAAAAAAGTTATCGGCTCTTTTTTTAACAATTTACCTCTGAAGTTCAGGAAGTGAAAATGACCAAGTGGAGCTAGCACTTTTTTAAAGATGCACATCTGAAGTAAGGCCAAGCTGTATACTCTACAACCCATATTACACCCATCAATCATACACCAAAATAAAGGGAATTAAAGGTTCTTTGAACAACACCTAAGATATACAAGGTCTTTTTTAAATAGCCAGTATAACTAGTGAGGAAACCCGGAGGAAGTCTTTATCTTTAAAATTCTAACCTATGCAAAATACGAAACTGTAGAGCGCCACCTTATTCTTTCTCAGAAAGTGTTTAAGAGCTCTGAAGGTGTTTTGACGTCCCTTTATTCGTTGTCCTTCCTTTGACGTAAAGACTAAGAAATGCCTTTCTCTCCATCGGTCTCGGTATTGGTATCCATAATTTTTGCGACCTCCGCTAGCAAAACTAAGGATCTTGCCTTCTGGGTACTTGTCCGTCTATGCAACTCAATGGTCCCCATGGATTTCTGGGTGAGGACTATCACGCAATGAATGTAGATGCAACTGTCCGTGTCAAAGAACAGGACTCGATTCGTACAGTTTTAAGCGAGCATTAGCTGTCACGTAGACTGCAATGATGATATTTTCCAAACCCGTCGGGAGGTGCAAACTCTGACTCTTCTTCGTAATTCAACAGGATCAAATCTTCACGGACGACTTCTTTTATTTTCATTAATTTCTCTTTGTCGCCCACCAGTTCAAAGTAGTGGCTTGGATCTGCCAAGTACTCCGTCTTGGGTAACCACGGATGCCAGTTCTCCCACAAGTAATTGAGTATGACTTTGGCAAACGAGCATCTTCTTTCGTTCGTAAAATGATCACTTCAATACGGTGCCGTTCTTTGAATGTCGCTTGGTCTTCTGGAGTCTGACACCAGGAGGGATAGCCTCTGGCTTTTTGTTTTAGTTCGAACAATTCGTGGACGTAGCTAAGAAAATGCCTTTCTGGGGGTGGCCGTCCTTTTGATAGACTTCTGTGTTTGGAAAGTGGTATATTTCGTACACTTGTACCAATTAGTAACCTAAATCCAGAGCATGCAACAATTCCACGCTTACCCACATTCCTATCACTCGTCTTCTTCCTCGATGTGAGGACAAGGTTGGTCTTGGTTGCTGGTTTCGGCAGAGGTACGGCACAAAGGAAACATCAGTTTTCTTTTGCAATAGTGTGATTAGACGGGTTGGTATAAGTTGGTGGGAAGTAAGACTTTACATTTTATCAAGCCTTCGTATTGACGAATGTGTTCCACGACTATATGCTCTGTTAACATTTCGGAATATCCTGTAGGAAATCGATCATATTTGCACACCCAAGGATACAGAGATCAAACATCGATGTATTTGGTTTCTTCTCCTTTAGATTCGTCCTCATCGTACAGAAAGTGCCACGTGGATTCAAAGGCTCGACGTCCACCACGTCGCAACTTTCTGCAATGCGTCTAAACTCGGGATCGCTTTAGAGATGTCGATTGTACTCGTGTTCCCATATTTCTACCACTCGCTATTCTTGTTGTTCTAACTTCAGGCATCATTGTCAGGTTTTCTCGTCCAATTCTTCCATGTTGTACTCTGAGAAGGGATTTTCCGTGTGTCATTGAGGGTGACAGATTGGGCATCGAAGAAATTCGTAGACAATCTGGGGGTCGGGGGGGGGGGACAATCGGGGGTCCTCTAAATCCCAACCACCTAGCGAATACTTTTCTTTTCACGGCCGTTTCTGGCATGCTGAATCCATTTGTTTTCCCTTTCACACAAGTAATGTAACCAACGCAGAGCTTTGGCAAAGTATCGACTGCTGATGAACTGGTAAGTTTAAGAGGGTATGATGATTAGTATGTTCTCGGACATGAATTTTTTTGCGGTACACTAATGACCACGCTTTGATGATGGTAGATGCTTCCCCCAAAGGATCGATACCTCTGAGCTCCAGAAACAATTGACGAAATTTTCCACAGCAACGACGTAAAATGTCCAGATCGGATATGTAATACTTTAACATTTCTTCCTGAAAGTTAAAGGGTTTAGATGCGTGAGAGTGGTCCCAATTGTAGAAGACTTTTTGTTGTTCTGTGTGCATAGTGTAGGGGTCGTAATAGTGAGAGTCGGGCAAATGCGGGAGGACATCGCGTTGATTGGGTTTGGCTTTCAAAAAGTGTGGAAAATAACTTTTCATGTCTATGAATTTTGGCTTCGTTCATAATGACTTTGGGGAATTCGGTGCCTTGTTCTGAATAGCATTCAGATGAAATTGTATATCGCATCCAAATAAATTGTGAGCCATCACCGTAGAATATTGATGATAGTCTCCGTAACGTTGGATGCCCTCTTACTCCAAGTGTCGTCGATCGGGTCTAATATCCATGCGGGATCCCCGAAACCTTTTTTCACGTCCTCCTGAAATATTGTTACAGTTTGGATAATGAAAAGGATAGGTTTTTGGATGCACTTCTGGCAAGCCCAATGTACGACGCAAAAAATTAGGGATGTAAAGGCCGGTCTCTTACATACATTGGAAATTTTAAAAAAGATGAAATCCACCTTTGTCATTTTCTTCTTTAGCTCCTTGATGTCTTTCTCCTGTTCAGAGTTGTATTTTTGGATGTAACACTGATGTTAAAAGTTTACAGTTTGTTCGAAAAACATCTTTTCTTTCCTGGAAAAATATATGCTTTGGCGGTATTGGTGCGAATGAGATGTCCACCCACTACCGTCAAAAAAAGCCAAGAAATGCAGATCAAAAGAAAAAGTGAAGACGAAAAAGAGCCTATGCCAGTGAAGAATTAAGAAAAAGATAACCGGTACAAGGAGAAGAAAATGGATTTGTGTGAAGTGTTGTGAAATGTTCATTGTGATTTCAAACCATAGAATATGCCAAAGAAAGCGTGTCTTTTTTTCCCTGATTGGTATGCACTCATACACGCACACCATTCAATCATGGGAAAAGATCATTAACCTTTACTTGATTTTTGCAATCTTTGTGCAGTATATCTCTTTTCTGGAGATGTGGGTGGCCATGAAAAAGACCGTTGTGTGTTTATTTTTGACAAACTCATGGACTCGACACGATGAGCTTTATGTGTCTCAAGTCCTTACCACGACCAAGTCCCACTTCTTCTCCTGCTACTGTTGATGCTTTAGTAATCATTGGTCACAGCTGTTGACGGCATTTCAGTGGTAGTGCGTGAGAAGTAATGATGACTGTGTTGGAATACTTGATAAGTGAAGGCCTCTTTCTCTTGAGTCGAGTTAAAGAAGTCTGATACATTTGTCTCAGATACCTTAACTCTGCCAAAATGTCTTGTAGCACGCACAACGCTTGGCTTTCACTGTCATTCTTTTGCCCTGCGCCTTCACACTTTTTCTTCTCTTCTTCTTCTCGTTTTCTTTTTTTTTCTTCTTTTTTTTTTCTTTTTTTTTCCTCTCCTTGCTTTTGTTGAATAACAAATGCTTGTTCTGCTTAATTCTGCTGTTGTAAAATAAAACTCTCCAATTCTTCCTTCTGTCTCTTTAAAATCCTCAACCAAAGGTAACGATGGAGAAGGCATTTAAGGCAGCGGTGTCGGTACAAATTCTTGCGAAGACAAAAGAAAATCCGCTAAATCGAAATTAAGTCATCCTCTTCAAGCATGACCGTGGTTTTCGTAGCCGTCATACTCTCATTCCTCGTGTCCACAGCACCCGCACCCCAATGTATCGTCTTCCTAGTTTCAGCCATACTCAGACTATGTCTTGAACTGTGTATGAATACAGGTACGTCTATATATTGCATGTGATGTCACGCGATTGAAAGAGTGACTCACTCCCGTCCCGACAGATACATCTAACGTGACTTTGGATTAGTGAAACATTTCAGTCCGGCCTTAGGCTATAAATACAAGCGTCTTGTCCCATGGTTTCACCTGTTCTGAACGATCAATACCATGTTGACAAGTGGAGAGTCCAAGACGTATACTATGTTAGTAAGCTTGGAGGCATTTAAACTCGTATCGGGGATACTGTTCAACCCGAACTATGTGATGTAAGTGAAATCATCATTGGCAATCGCCAAGATTACGGACACAGATATTGGGAACAGAATGATTTATGTGGAAAGACAGGGGTGCCGTGCCTTAAGAGAGTCTTGCTGTACGGTCGCCATGTGAGACGTGGTTTGAGGAAAGGAAGAAAATCGGTCCAATCGATGTATGTCAACAGTTACAAACCCAAACGGTCCTGTTCAGTGCCAATCAACTCTCTTGGAAAGAGATACTACTCAGTCATACGTATTTTGTCACTGTGTTGAGTGTATGTGTGTCTTTCTTTGTTTTTCCTAATCACATTAGCTTTCTTGTTGTTCCCATAAACCTTTTTACCCATAAACTATTTTGTCCCTATGTTTTGTCCCTATGTTCCCATGTTAAACATACACATTTCACATAGGATTTCATAACCTAGCTATAGTATGTACGCATGGAGGTCAGCTGTAACACTGTTACTAAATCACCTCCATTGAGGTCAACCACTTGTAACACTTTTACCATTTTGAACCTATAAACCTTCTTTGCCCCAATAGAGGCTCCCACATATTACCCTATAGAGTTAGCATAGATCTTCTATTTTGGCTAATGTGGCCCATTTGCCCTCAAATGGCCCATATTTCCTGTTGTATCAATCAACACTACCTCACCTATAATCTTAGGCCGATAAATAAGCCCCTCACCCGTGATGATATTGATATCCTTGTAGGGGCCGATATCACCTATTCGTTAAAAGCTGCAATTATTTGCAGCCAATTTTGACTGCACCCATCGGTGTACATTTTATACACTTACCGGTATTTCTCCTGGCTGTGGAGCTACCGTCGGCTGAAGGATTCTTTTAGTGACATGTACATTATATTTCCGGAGCAAATCCTATATTTGGTGGCTTGTAAATCCACGTGGAATAGCACAACCATTTGTCATGTGGCCATTTTAAATTTTGCGCTAGATATGGCTGTTACCAATTACCGGTATGTGTCTAAAGTGTACGTAGGATTGTTCCGGAATGATTTGCATGCAGCAAAATTGCACATTTTAATGAACAGGTGACATCAGACCCACTGATCGTCCATCAGTATCAAAACAGATTTGTGGGTTGATTTATCGGACTACTATGATCTATTTTCACCTAGGAGCTTTCTTTAACATTTGTTTTAAAAAGAATGAAGATTTCATTCACTCTATGTATGTGACGTGAAAAGTTCATTAAATATTACCAATATTGTCCTGTGTCTCCAAAACTTGTTTTTGAGTACGAAACTCGAGTTGAAACTCGAAGTCAAAAATGTGCTTATCTATAATTTTAAGTAGAATAAAGTTTGAGTCGTAACACTTTCACAACTGGTGTCCCTGTCCTCTCTGCTTAATTCAACAATGTACATCTAGAAGTCTCAAAAATAGTTGAATGCAAAACTCGACCTAAAATTTGGAAACTATGATGCTCTATAAACTGTTTCTTAACTTCCTCTCTTTATATGCTAAATTTCAATTATGCAGTTGTTTTCAAAATTACTGTATTAAAATTTTAGGTTGTGTTGTTACAGGAAAACTAACTCAAATCATGGAGTAATAAAAACTTTTCCTCAGTGGTTAACGTGCCAGGATTATGATCGAAAAGGTGCGGGTTCGAATCCTACCGTTGGATCAACCCAGGTTGGGATGTGTCATTGGGCAAGGCACTTTGTTTCTTATTGCCTCGGCACTTAATGACCTACTTGTTCTGTTGTGCCTTGAAGTTCCAACATAAACCAAACCCTACATGTGCTGAGATGCCGTAAAACTCCAATACAAAACAAGCGCACTACTTGCAACAAACTTTGCAACTTCAACTTCAACCCTGGATCTCCGGGCAATGTTCATAAACTCGTATTAATGATAATTGTACATGTTTTGAACTGTAATTACCACACCTTTTAAGCAGAGTTCCTTGAAGAGACAGACGCTCTACTGACAGAAAAGAATTCCAGGAATGCAAGATAAGACCTTTCCTTTTAATTGCGGAGTGTTTAAACCATCATTTATATTCTTTAGCGATATTAGATTTTCAAATTAGCTACTGTGGTGGACATCTTGGATGTCAACTTGGCACCATTTTCAGTAAGGCCTAACAAGGCACCGTATGAAGTCTTCTGGTGGAAATCCCATGATGATATAACTTTCCATTTTGCAGGGGCAACGATAAGATTTTCAAGATGGGTGCCATGGTAGTCATATTCGATATCAAAATGACACCATTTCTTCTTTTTTAGTACTAACTAGACATCACAATAAGTTTTTGCTAAAAGTATAATGTCGATAAGACCAGCCATTTAGAAGTAGTAATAACAAGATTTTCAAGATGGTGATTGTTGCTGTCATATTGGAAGTCAGGGTCTACACCGTTTTTATTTATGACCAACTAGTCATCATAAGAAAATTTTTAGTAAAACCACTTGCTGATGTGACCATTCATTCAGCAGAAATAGTAATAACATGATTTTCATAACGGCCTCTGTGGTAGGAATATTGAATGTCTAAAGGCACCATTAGAACTAAATAGACATAAGGAATTGTTTCGTAAAATCCCAATTCTCGATGAGGAGTAGTGTTAATATTTTCAAGATGTTGTGGCCATATTAGGCATCATATCGACGCCGTTGTCATTCTGGAGCAATTTTTACATCATAAGAAATCTTTTGGTGAAAACCCCATAATAATATTGCTTTTCATTCAGGCTAATTAGCAAAAGAAAAAAAGATTTTTTTTTTTTAAATGGTCACTGTGGCGACCATATTGGATATCATCGTCGCCATTCTCTCTTAGGACCAACGACACATTATAAGATGTCTTCTAGTGCTACTAGTATGCCATACGAATTATTTTTGTATTTGGGGAAAATCGTGCACAGTAGAAAGTATAATATTTACTTCACATTTATTGCACAGTAAAACTTAATGCAACAGTAAAAAGTGAACAGCAAATAAATAAAACAATAAATGTATACTAAGACGCGAAATATTTTTTTCATAATATTTATAATGATTAATCGTACTTATCAAGAACGATTACTGCAATTTATAGTTTCATAAACTTTATGGATGAAAATTGCAGAGACTCCAACATTAATTCCTCATTAGAATTTCTGTATATTTTAACCCATTTAATACAGAAGGTATCACTCCACTATTAAAATAATAATTTTAGTGTTTAACATCAACAGAACGCGTCATATTTAAATATTTTCCGACCAATCGTCCTAGATGGGGCCTTTAAGATAGTTGTAATTATCAGTTACCTTATATATGATAAATGTAATTATTTAGCTTCACAAATTGGGGATGGATATTGCGTTTAAGAAAATGTGTGTCGAGGTCTAAACAGCCTAGAATATCACTAAAAGTAATATATGTAACTTTGGTGGAAAGTTGCTTTGTGACCTTCGGTTATTTTGTCATATAAATTAAAAAGAAAACTTTCAAACCTATTAGTCATAAGGATTTATTCCTTTTGCTAAGGATGTGGTCAATGTTCAGATCATATGCAAATGCAAAGTAAATCACAATGGTTGTGTGATACCTAACAATTACTACAATATCAAGGTCAAGTGTACAATAAAAAAAATTAACATTAACGAATTCATGTATTTCTTTACAAAGATTTTAGAATTTTAGGATTGATTTGCTTTAAATACTGTTCAGGTGAAAATTAAAATTTCCAAAGACGATATCTCTAGAAAGTGTAAAGTTGAGTGTTCATATTATCGGTAATAATAATAATAATAATAATAATAATAATAATAGTAATAATAAAGACACCAGCACTCAAATTCTGATGTTGTGTATCCATGGCTTAAGATTTCTTAGTACAACTTTTAAGGACATTATGATCTGGACAACTACACCTAACATGAAATGCCAACCAATACTTAAAATGATGCAGAGTCCTTGTACCTTAATGGAGAAAAAAATTAAACAATGACATTAAAGTATACTCCAATGGGTCTTTTCGATCGTCGGAGCAGTTTTGGGTCCTGATTTATTATGTGGAGGTGACAACTCTAATCGATTCGCCAGAGCACTAGGAGTATAAGATCCAATAATATATATTACAAATGAATTCTATTCTGCATTACATTTTTACATAAAACAAAATACCCACCTTTTTAAGTTTCAAATAATACTTTTCTAATTTTAATTAGATCTGACAGATCATGTACACAACGAAACAAAATCTAGTTTTCACTTCCTTTAATATGGTGCTTTCTTTGAAGGAAACAATGAAAAGCCGTGAGTGACATCACGTCGAAATTGAGAAATGAAATTATAGCTCTGCACAACATGGTGATTGTACGATCTTCCATGGGGTCCAGCTCCGGTAGAAGAAAAGTCGAGGTAAACTTGATTTTTCTTGTTGAGACTCTAGAGGAAACCACATTATAAACAACACAATACGCTAGTACAAAAATGAAACACATAATAATTTTACATTTTAAACTTTTAAATTTCTACGTCGTACTTTAAAGGAAGTTAATAAGAAAGAAATGTAATGTGATTTACAGTTTTGTTCTGAAAAATCTGGTGTTTTTTTACTCTTAGAGCTCCGAGGAAAGCCGGTCATGCCAAAACACACACACACACACACACACACACACACACACTTACATATAGCTCCATGTACAAAGATGAATACAACGAAAATATTGTGGTCTGTATGATATATATATGTGTGTGTGTGTGTGTGTGTGTGTGTGTGTGTGTGTGTGTGTGTGTGTGTGTGTCTATGACAGGTTCATGCAAACATGGTACATAGTTTCGTATCAAAGTTACACTAGAATTACCGATTATATAGCAATTAAATGTTACCTTTCAATGCAAGAATGGCACTAGATTCTTTGATAGACGATATATGCAATGAATGAATAATTTCAATGAATAATTTCGTTCGAAATGTCATATGATCTCGTATTACCACGCGTACAGTATGTAATTGTAATTGTACGGTAGCACCAGGCATATTGCTTTTTCTCGTATTACCACGCGTGCTGTATGTAATTGTACGGCAGCACCAGGCATATTGCTTTTTCTCACAAGATAAAAGTTGAATGTCTACGAGGAGAAGCAGAATGAACGATCTCTTGGTCCGCCAAAGCGCTCCAGGATGACCCTCGCTTACTCCCCAAACCAGGGGGAGGAGTAGGGGTGCGAAGAAGACTTTTCCGTCTCTGTCCATACAATTCCGAGTCGGAACCCCTTGATTGCACCGGTACATGGATTTTAGGTACGTTACACAAGGGTTCCTCGGAATGAATTTCAGCCAAGTGGGCCACTATTTCCTTTGCCTTTTGGTCAAGTTGTATGGTGTGCCATTTGTACGCCACACACACAAATATAACGATGCTGACAGCCGCTACAGGACTTGCTATGATTATTGGTATGGGTAATTCCCGCCCGGGATGGGGAATATCGTCTCCAGTATCCTTTTTTGTCCGTCCCGGAAAAATTGACAGTGTTCCATTAAAATCTGTCACATGAGAATCATCGCTTGGAATCGTGAAATTCTGTATGTTACTTTCCGCATATGGGATAAGATACTCGTGCCCTGGAGCGAGTGTTACATTTATGGGCATGGCAAATGACGATTTTAAAAGCTGTAGCAGCAACAAGATACAAGAAGTCAACGTTGAAAGTAATTCAGCCTCCATTTTGAAATGTTATTACTTCATACACGTGGTCAAATCCATCAAGTGTTCCGGATAAGAGAAGAACAAGAAATGGATGCGAGTTCTTTAAAATACAGCCCACCGACTATCCACATATATAATTGATAAAATATCATTTGATACAGTAAGAAACTACAATAATTGATTTTGTACATGTACTATCAAAGTCGAAAAATCTTTTGTATCGTAACAAGAATTGCTTATTCATAAGACTGAAGTGAATTGATCCAACATCTGAGGTTCATACATAACGATTCATCAGGATTCGTCACTGGACGGACATAAATAGTGGTAAGAATAACCGGTACAGGGTCACCGCTAGGCCACTATAACAATTACACAGACGAGCAATTCTTCTTCCCACAAATGATTAAAATTTTATTAATCTCTATGTCGTAATTCTGATGTAAATTCTCCAATTACTGGGAAGCATACCAGCAAAACACCATATTCTTCATGATGTGTCAAGACGTCTGCAACACGTCTAAATTAATAGAATCCTGATGGGTTTCAAGATGTATCCAACGTTTCTCAGAATAGCATTATCTCGTGCTTTGTCTTGAAGAAATTACGCTCACACTTTGTTCACACTTTCAATAACTGATCTATATTCCTTGTTTCCTGTATTGACTAACAAACAATACTGCACAACAGTTTATGCCACCTGGCAGATGATGTTTTCTTATGTAAACGATTTTTTCACCAGTTGTCGAAAGACGAAAATGAGTTTGCACTTGATTAAAATTCCTTCGCAGCGTGTTCAAACTCTTTTCACATTAGCACCATTCTTCATTAGGCCAGAATCTCTGTGTGCCTAGAGGCTCAGTTAAGTCCACCTGAAAGAATAAAAATAATTCAACGTTTTCTTATTTTAATTTGCACCAACTGCCCTACATATGGAAAACTACTGGTCGCAATGCAGGGAACCCCCATTATACTCATCTTAATTATGTTGAGCAGATGCAGACAAATTAACTATGCGACAGGCGATATCCCGAACAAATAGGTTTAATGTAAACGCTCGGCGGGATGGTCAAGACTCTAATTACACGCAAAACGCGTGGTTTGATCGTATATATCATTATGTGTGTATACTACTTTTTCAGAATGGCCATCGTCGATCATTCTGGATTACAACCGATATCGTCTATTGATAATATAGACAATCTCAGTATTAAAATAATTTTGTACCTCAAGCCTCAAGCATATATTAAATATATATATATATATATCAACTTTTAGTGCTGAAGACATTCTGTCATACTCCTTACTAGTAACACGCACGTCGACTGTGTCTAATACGAGTTGTTGAAAATTACCAACTTTGAGTGACTTGTTTAAAACCAGCTGTCCTGTTGTACTCCACACAGGTAAAATATATTATTACAAAGGCCATAAACGTCCGCTAGGGGCCATCCTGAAAATGGTCTCCAAAGCTGTATCAAACCTGAATCCGGTGGTGTCTAAAGCAGTTCAACTGCCACGTTTCCCTTTATGATAGCACATGTATAAAAATAATATAACGCCGTAGTGATTATGGAAATTCATCAACGTAGATTTCAATGACGCGTTTATTAATAATTTTCACACATTCCACACTTTGTTGTTATAAACAGCAACAAATGTTATACTTTGAGGTGGAAAGAGCTTTAAACCTGTGCATTATAGTACACTGCCTTCTTGAATGGACAAATCCTATTCCTAAAAGTTACTGATGCAGGGCAACATCTGGTGAAAGTAGGAGAAACAATAAAGAAGACGTTTTCAGTAAGGAGCGGATATCGATTTATAAATTATGCTTGCTGTGTAAACTCACCCATTATCGCGGTTTTGTTTAAATTGGTTTTCTAATCTAACATATATGTGCTTTGATTAAAGTCGATGCCTTTATATTTTAAACGGATTATAACGTACTCTCATACGTGTTAATGCATTTATCAGCTGTGTGACTCAGTCTTTTCGTCTGTCCTTCCATCAATTAATCTACCACTATTCAATCAGATAATGAAATACTTTATACATACCCGTCTGTCTGTTCCTCCATTGGTCTATTTGTTAACGTCAGTTATTCAACCAACAACCTACCTATCTAACCATGCATAGATATATCTGTGTCTGTCAATACTAGTATATCTTACTAACTATATTGTATCTGGGTACCTACCATGCATAGATATATCTGTGTCTGCTAACCATGCATAGATATATCTGTGTCTGCTAACCATGCATAGATATATCTGTGTCTGCTAATCATGCATAGATATATCTGTGTCTGCTAACCATGCATAGATATATCTGTGTCTGCTAACCATGCATAGATATATCTGTGTCTGTCAATACTAGTATATCTTACTAACTATATTGTATCTGGGTACCTACCTTGTCGTCTACATTTAAGTGTACCTGCTTATCTATCACCCTATGTGTGTGTGTGTGTGTGTGTGTGTGTGTGTGTATGTGTGTGTGTGTGTGTGTGTGTGTGTGTGTGTGTGTGTGTGTTATATATCATACAAACTTATCGAACTTATCCATTAATGCAGGGGACAACAAAGCCAATTTCTATATGCATACTCGACCAAATCGGATGATGTGTATGATTACAGATATACATCATAATTTTATTCATATTTAAAAAACAAATACATTGTATAAGAACTGTCTTCGTGAACTGAAATACTTACATACAAGATATTAGATACTGATCAAAGTACATTCACCTAAAATAAACTATAATAGGTTTGGGATTTAACGGAATACTGGGTCAGTTTGAACTGGATATTACAATGACCAAAAGCAGTAGTAGCAGTGGTAGTGGTGGTGGTGGTTGTAACGGTGATGGCAGCGGAGGTGCCTGTTATTGTACTGGTGGTGTTTTACCTATTATACACTTTACAGAATCTTTAAATCTTTTTAAACGAGCTGACTTTGCGTTCTCTTTTAATAAAATATAAATAAGTAAAAACTTCTAAAGCATCAGGTACTGAATGGGACGCTTACCTATTCACAGCCAAAACCAACTGAAAACCTGGTTCTAATAATGGCCCAATCACATCAAAAGTTGTGTATACAAACAAATGAAACGAATATCGTCAGCCAAAACAACTTCAAATTATGAGATAAATGTTCGAAAAATATCAATAATGGGAAATATTGATTCATAGATTACGTAATTTTTGTATTTATAGAAAAAAGTAAATATGTAATACTCACCAATACATATTGTTTCTCAGCAGTAATTATTTCCCAACATGAATTAAAATGAAATCCTTTTAAACACAAACAGTGCTTGTCACTCTGAACATGGCACCAGTCAACTAGATTGAAAGAAATACGGCAGATTTGCTCATTGTCACATGCAAGCAAATTTGTTGCGTCAGTGATAAGGGAAATAAAAACCTAAATGCCATAAACGCTTATCTCTCAAGATTTGACCAAACGTCAGTACAATAACTACCCACATCATCTGAGAGCTGTTTTAATAAGTCGTTCCACCTTGTCATACGAGATCTCAAGTGGTTGGTCCGGTTTACATACCACGACGTCATAGCACTGCCGCACCGTATAGCAAACCAATTTACAGATTATAAAGCGATGGTACAATTTTTTCATGGATACAGCATCTGATCAATGTAATTTTTCCATGCAAATCTTAAACTGTTCAGTCGAGAGAACATGAATGACTTCACAAATGCACAAGCCAAATTGTCGGCTTGAAAACCATATCTTCAAGGAGTTGAGTTTAAATCAAATTATAATTTGTGTAGATTATCATACAATAGGTTCTCATCGATTAACGTGTTAATTAAAGCACACAGATACGAAACTGATGCTCATTTGTGAATGCTTGTAAAAGTAATTTACTTGAAAATGAAATCCATTACTGAAAGAAAGAAAAGTAATTTACTTGAAAATGAAATCCATTACTGAAAGAAAGATGTGTTGCTCAAACTCTATAACGAAAACTGTTTACCTACCTTCACAAAGAAAAAAAACTACAACCAGTCAAAGATCGATTTCTTGTAAATGTGTTGGTAACATACGGAGACATGTTATTCATACTTGTTTATGTTTATAGATCAATCGTCCGATGTACAAATTTGTATTTTGAAACTGTCTGGTACAAATATAGTTATGTGTCCACATGTGTCGCAGTCTTACGAGATTTAATAACTTATGATCTTTACAAAATTGTCGCATATTGACCAAGTTCAACTACCATTTACGTCAGAGTATATAGTCTCTTACTCTTGGCAACAATCTGATTATTGGTGACAAACCGATTTTATCAAATGTAAAATCTATAGAAAATTTGCTGTTTACTGAAGTTTTGCTTTATGACACTTTTGAATGGGATCGTTTCTCGCTTTCTATTCTGCAATCGACTATTTTACCAATACACATGATGTCACCATATTAGTATGCTCTTCACCTGTGAAAGCAGCAATTGTACATACATGTGACGTTAACTCCATTCCGGTTATGCGATGAGATGACAGTCGGTTGAAAGCGACTCGACGTTTTGATAGTTTGATAGTTGTTATTAAAGTATTTATTTATTTTGGATATATTTTTTATTTCGTCTTCGCGCCATATCGTACTGTTTTGATGTACCTTTGAATTTACGTAACGAATCACTTATAGCTGTCTTTTCGTAAACTGATTCATCGCGTCTCTACGTAACCTGAAAGCATCTTCATTAATTACGGTATAGTTTAATAAAATAATTACTCCGTGTGATTTCTTTTCGTGGTTTTTGTTTCTAAATTAAAATACTTAACGTAAGCGCCATCGCAATGATATGTATCGAATGCGCTGGATGCAACTTAACGACACCATAACTATATCCGTCATGGCTACTTTAGTAGCCCTAACTATCGACGCGAATATTTGCCATTAATCGGCCGTATCATTAAAACTCACTACTGGATTTAAATGCAGTTTTGGTTTATATTTCCATTTGCAAAGTATATTTATTCAAGGCACACATCAAAGAACGAGCTCATTTTCGCTTAGTCAATAACTTCTCCATAAATATTAAAACACATCAACTTGAAATGAAAGGGATGGAATAGACAAGTGAAGAGTGCTGCTCTAATGAACAAGAAAATTAATAATTTTATCCAATTATACTTTCAAGATATGCTTTTTTGTCATATCATGGATTTGGCACACAAAACTACATTGGAACTAGTCACTGTGCAACTTAAGGAAAAATGTATGTATAATAATGTGTGTCATTTGGATTTTTAACGTAGCCTTAACAATTTTTCAGTCATATCGCTACGACGTCTGCAGTGTGGCAGTTTATAGCGATGTCTAGCACTGGGGCATCATGCCGCAGACATGTAGCATGATAATCAGTCTAACGGCTGAGCCATGCCTGTGGGTAAACTGCTTGGTACCTGATTTGGACGGCAGGTTATTTAGTGCCGAACTGAGTAACGTGTCTTGCCCAAAGACACACCACGACTGTCGACCACGGTTGTTAAGATTGCTTCTGCAGCTAAATAACTATACTGACACGTATGCTTTGCATATTTTTTGAACGAACAATTTCTCTCTGCAATGTATTTGCAAGTCTATTCATCTCATTTTCGTAATTATTGTCAGAGCTTATAGAACTTCTAATCATAAACTAAAAGCTGAGTCTGAAAAATATTAGAAAACCATAATACCAGGGATATCCTGGCATATACAAATGTAATGTGTTGCAAACCCAACACAATTTTGACAACGATCTGTGCAAATCTTCCGTAATTATGACAACGATCTATGCAAATCTTACACAATTATGACAACGATCTGTGCAAATCTTACACAATCTTTACAAAGTTTTGTGTAAATTAATTTCTTTATTATGATTGAAAATACTTGAGTTTTTCACACGCAAGACGAAATTTATCCTTTAATCGCTTGGAATAAGTAAATGTTCTTTATTTTATGCTCGAACGTATTCCCTGGCAAAAAGTATAACAGATTTAAGTAGCAGATGCGATGTCAGCTGTTTAATATTTATGTTCTACTGTGTTTTGCCTATATTCGTACGGGAAATATTATTAGTAACACAATTCTCTTTCTCACTTCAAGGCAAAATGCACATAAAACAAAACACTGAAGTAAATACAAGCTTGTTGGGGGACTTTAACCTGGTACTACTTGCGTGACGGGTGGCCGTGTAATTCGACCAAGCAAGTAATTAAACGGCATATTAAATTTTCAGGTCATATTATTATCGAAGTCCATTGACCGCAGAAAAAATATTTTTCATATTTCACTCCAGGGAATTATCAGACTGATTTACATTGGAAAATTCACTAATTCACAGGCTAGCATAACATAAATCGAGAGGGTATGGATACCTGCTTGTATCTTTATAATGGATATATTTAATCTCATCAGTGAAAATTAAAATATTTTCACACTCGATGAAATATATACATTGAATATAAGCAAATATCCTGTAAATGTATTCATTTTATCTAGATTCCTTCTGAAACCATGTTTTCCATTCAGTTTTGTAATTGATTAGTGAACTTAGTTCATTAATTAATCGTGCATGAGGACCCCTTCATTAAGTTCAAAACCTTTCGTGGAATACCCCCCCCCCCGCCATGCTAATAATTGAGAAAATACATATCCCTTGGAATAAATCCATGTCCCCCACGGGGGTCGGGGTGGGGTTGGGTCTGCGGCCCACGTGTTGGTAAACGTTGGTTCTATTTTATCAGTTTTTGATTCACCGTTTCATGAGTGATTGTTCTTGTTACGTTTCTTCATATGCAAAATTATACGTGGTTGGAGTGAAATAAACTTCATTAATCTTCCAACTGTATACAGGCACTTAGCCAAGGTAACGCTGTGCAGAATAGATACGGTTTGTCTCGCTTATAAATAAAGTCCAACTACAAACTGCACAGAATCAGACCCACATGCAGTTTGTTTGAAGCAATCAGTAGAACAGAAACGTAGACCCTGATTTGCTGGCACATCGGGGTCTACGTTGTTTGCAATTGGACTAGACATATACGAGAGTACATATGGTATGAATTTTCAGAAAAAAACTTTAAACAGCATCTTGATGAATACAACAACAATCTGAATGTATTGACAAGAAAGAAAATATTCTCTAAAAGTTCCACTCTCAGATTTTCGACGTAAGTAGCCCTTTTCTTTTTTTATGGAAAAAAATATACTAGTGTTTAGTAGTACAGTAAAGTCTTTTTGCAATTTATAAAGGAATATTTAACAGGTGGTACAAAACGAATAATCACAAAAGAAAAAGGTGCTGTTTTGTTTTAGCTTTGGAGGGGGGGGGGATTCTTGATGGAAAAATCCTCCATAAGGCCCTTTTATACCGAAGAATCTGGTAGTGGAGCTTTATATAATAGTATCTTTTAAATTCACTTTGGAATTTTTTAAAAATTTACAAATGTCTGTACCTTCGTATTAAAACGATTATTTCTGCGAGTAGGAAAAATCCTAATAAACTGTTTTTATGACGGAAATGTCTACGGTTCCTCAAAAACCGCGAGATATTGAGAAATAACACCCATTACTGAATATGACTGTACTATCGATTATTGGTTTAAGTCATTTTTTTTACTACGATTATCATTATGTTTCTGAAGGTGTAGATCAATAAAGACTGTTCCAGTTACAGTCGATATATCGTACCCGTTGATTACAATACACATACATAAATGAACGAATTTTGTAAAGTTGCCGATTAGAAGAAAAAGAAATGCTGTTTATCCGATATTACTTATGTTAAAAAAGGAATGCACTCCAAAAAGGTAAAAAATAAGAAAATAATATCACAGATTTGTCCGTTAAACTCACCATGGAAATAATTAATATTACAGACTTGTCCGTTAAACTTGCCATTTAAATAATATTACAGTCTTGTCCGTTTAACTCACCAAGGAAATAATAGTGACTTGTTTGTTAAACTCACCATGGACATAATATTACAGTCTTTTCTGCTAAATTCACCATGGAAATAATATCACAGTGTCCGTTAAACTTACCATGGAAATGATATTACAGACTTGTCCCTTTAACTTACCATGGAAATGATATTACAGACTTGTTCGTTAAACTGACAATAAAAATAATATAACATTCTATTAAACTCATTGAAAATGTTAGTAATCCACTGAAACCCACAACCAGTAGCAATTCTCATGCAGTATGTTGGTGATTACGACACGTGCCAAATTAATATTGTAAATTATCAATGACTGTATAATCACTGGCGCCCGCAGCATAGGTCAAGGGGGTCACGTGACCCCACTCCCAAATCATACTATATATATATATATATATATATATATATATATATATATATATATATATATATATATATATATATATATATATTCCGACAAGTTTAATCATGCAAATGAAGCTGAAAATATGTCACAAGATTCTGTTCAAAAAGCTTAGTAAACATTAGCTTTAGTTTCAGACTGCTTACTATGCTAACTCTCCAGGCAGTGACTGACTACCCCCCTCCCCTGCAAAAAATCCTGCGGGCGCCCATGTGTATAATAGTTTACTCTTGAAGCGTTGTGAGGTAAATATATACTTACGTTTCCAGGTGTGTCTCAGCCCCGATGGATTTCAGTAACTGTCTGCACTTATGCTGTCGTATGTCCTCATTGGATGTAATTGAATAATCATCGTATACGATACCGATGTCAACAATATTGGTATTAATGAATAGCATCCTGTTCTAGTGGCGCTCGATAACTGGAGGGATAAACGTTATGGAAGAGCAATATCATAAAGAGAAAAATCTACTACCCCAGTGATCCGGGAACATCTGTAATTTCATTCTATCCAAAAGTTGATAATATATGCACATATTTCATATAAGGAAAAAATCTATATGAAATACAACCCCATCAACTGTACACGTTTGTCAAATATCTCAACACTTCAATGAGGTTGGTGAACCTTGTCACCTTGTATCCATTTTGAGGGATAGTCGTGTTTATGAACGAAGTCACGTCGTTTTTGTGCTAGTTTACCGACGCACGTTACTATATGCAGCCCGATGATAGAGCATTCTATATAAACCGCAACAATCCGATAAGTCCATGTCCACTTTAAGCTCTGTCAAGTAAAATAACTCCAAGCAGTGATTAGACTGTATATCTCGATTTCACTTGACAAGTTCTAATACAAAAGATACTGTGGAACGTATAGATCTATTTTGGTCCGAGCTATGAATTGAAAAGCGCTGAACATTGGTAACGAGTCAACATTCAATCAATCCTTCGCGCATAAAAATCACAATACAGTATAAGCTGACTAATTGGTTCATAGGTCGCCTTGCCGTATTTGTCCACATGTTTACTGTATCTGGACAGCGCTTTCGTTATCCACGTTGACAAATATGGAATAATTCTTTAAATTGAAATTGGCGACTGGGGTTGCTTAAAAATAGTTAAAAGATACAAGAGGCTACATTAATAAAATCCCACAATTAAATTCAGAGGTTTTAAAATTTATTTTGTATATCTATGTACTTAAAGCACAATAAAATGTCCAACCACCGCTGTGTAATTCAACAGATACAATCTAAAAACTCAACATACGAAATGGAACTTTCAGCACAATAAATGTGATTCAACATGTTAAATTGAAACTCTCGACATATGACATTAAAATTTCAACAATCGCCGCGTAATTCAGAAGATACAATCTAAAAACTCAACATTGGACATCCAATTTTCAACCAGCGCTGTGTAATGTAAGAGATGAAATCTAAATACTCAACATATGAAATGGAACTTTCAACATAAACTCTTTGAACCAATACGTAAATTAGGAATTCTCGATGTATGATATTGAAATTTCAACCACTGCCGTGTATTCAAACGACACAATCTAAAACCTCGACATAGAAAATATAACTTTCAACCACTACTGCTTAATTCAACAGATACAATCTAAACTCTCGACCTAGAAAATGGAACTTTAAGGACAAGAATTTTTGATACAACACGTGAATTGGAATTCTGGACATATGACATTAAAATTTCAACGGCAACGTTCTGATTGGACCAGCTTTTGTCCTCAACGGCGCCTCAGTAGCTCAAGACTAAGGAAGTTCCAAACCTATGATTAGAGGGATTAAAGAGAGTCATTGTGCTGTTATTGTGTGCAGTCTAACAATCCGTTTTATCCCATAAAATGTTACTGACAGTAAAAGCATTGCCCCCAATACTGGAATGTGTTTATCCATCCGATGTTTCACATTCTGAAGAAAAAGCAATATCTTTATGAATAGAAATAATTACTCATTTCCTCTCTACTTTTGGCCAGTGTTAAATGAAAAAGCAGCTGAAAATATATTCACTGGGTTATGTACTGACTGGTTATGAACACAAGTGTTTTTGACGGAATTTGAATTTCATGCCTTTGCGATTTTATATTTCACCATAATACCACACGCACGCACGCACGCACGCACGCACGCACGCAC
>JAECUM010013160.1:0-107810 GCA_016617855.1 Megalonaias nervosa | reverse complement strand
TTCAATATTTCATCAGAACTCAAATTATATAATAAAAGTTAAGGTGTGCATAATACTGATAATCATAAATAAATAAGTATTTTAGAAACAATTAATCATAATATATTCAGAATTAATTTTAAAATGCCCTTTCATTTTTAAAGATTTATTAAACTTATTTTTATGATATTAGTTTATACTTTCACTAGTTAAGTTATTCAGTTAATTAGAATAATATAAAAATATTCTTAACTAGTTGTAAACAGGGGACATAATTTTAAAAAAATATATTAATGAATATCGTATAGTGTTTTGGAATTTAGACCTTTTGGCTATACCGTATTTTTTTAGTTTTCTTTTTTAATTATGTCCCCTGTTTACAATCCTACAATCATGGACAAAAGTTGAACACCCAATACAATAGCAAATGATATCATTCATGAGGGTCAAACATCATTTTCCTGTCTGACCCAGTATGAATGTCCTATTTGGAAACAAAGGATATTGTAAGTAATTTACGAAGAGATGGAAAATATTCTACAAATATCCCATTTATGTATGGATAACAATGCTGTGGCATACTCAATCATGCATACTTACTTTACAATGTGCTATAACAGTACCATAGTTGGGATTCCGGGTTATGTTTCCTGGGTAAATGATAAAGTTATTAGAGCTATCGACCCATTTGATGCGTCTACAGTCCAAAGCACGCATACTGCGGAGTCTGCATGTCAGTTCTGTGTTCCGATAATTGACTAGTGCAGAGACATTGTCACATTCCACTTCAGGAACCACTAAAAGTGGCAGAAAGACAGTGATATGCTTAGGCAACGAACTTGATCAAGATATACTAGCAAAACATTAATGCAAAACGTTTTGAATTTGAAATGGGAAAGACAGTCCATGTATTTCTTCCAAGTGAACTGACTAAATGTGTTTTGTTTAAAGGCTTAGGCTACACTCTGAAAGGGTAACCGATGTAGCTTATGCTTTCTACCCCTCATACAACCAAGACTGGTTTCAAACTTCTGCATTTAAGGTATGTATTCAGAGAGTATTTATTAAATAACCTTGTTGCTACACACACGTTTCACTCTAATCCATGAAGTGACCATCAAGTGTTGCCAATATAAAAATGGATTTTCAAAATTTTCTGTTTTTTACCCATGCACAATCATAGTCCGCATGCATCTAGATAATCTTCACAAGCCATAGGTTGTGTGTCAACACTGACACAATTGGATGCAGAGATAAGATACGAAGATCCAATTAACTTCCTTGCTAAATATATGTAAAAAAAATATTTGAGAGATACGTGCACCTTTTACCAATTTAATCCATCTAGACGGTTTTTCTCTCGAGTGAAGGCATGCAAGCATTATGATGAATATCTACCAGGTCACAAAGCAAGCTCTATAATTGGTCAATTAATTTTGCATGTTGTGAGCAGTACCTCTTTCATAAACAAGAGGTCACTTGTTCAAAACAGTTTCAGCTAAATCATTGTCAAAGGTCAATGTGCAATGAGTTCGATCGATGACTTTTGGCTAGCAAAGATGATAACCAGTCCTTTTGACGCGATGTGTGACAACAGATCAGGGTCTGTAAGAGGCCAGTACTGAATAAGAAATCAGAAAATCCTTTGATGACTATGTTAGAAAAACATGAACTGAAATTTTACCTGCCTTCACAATAAATCAAAATTTCGTTTCCCTGATGTAATGACATCCACGTTCTTTAGATATTTTGATCATTCTCCAAGCGTTTGCAACCTCCATTTAATATGCCAACAATTTTGATGATGGTACTCAGTTGACAGTACATGGGAGCAAAATGAATACTGTGATATGGGGATTGATATACGAAAAATATATATTACCAATTTGTGTTTTCTTTACAGTGATATGTCTTAAGTGCAGGGTTATTGGAATCCTACAATTCTATTGCCAATGTTCCATTTAAAACACGGTATTGCATCCTGATAGATCCTGACAGTCCTATCATGTGTCATTCAAAACTACTAATACTGGTCCTTTTAAGTCACTGCATCTGATTTATTTATAGTATTAAACTTGTTCACTTTTTCTGCCCCTTAGACACAACCATGTTCTTAAACAATATGAACATTGCAGACTATTAGTGGAGGCTAGCGTAAAAAATAAATTTGACTAATTAGTTTAGTTTGAAGCTTGACTGCACGTAATCGAGACATGATGGTTCACATGGTAGATTGCCAAATGTGGAATCCACAGGTCGCAGGTTCAAAATTGCATTGCAATCCAGCCCAAAATGAAGATTTTTTTTTTATCTTTAACTTAACATGTCTATGCGTATGGAGTCATATAGGTAACAGGTGTATTATTTAAAGCACACTGCGCTGTGTAGCTTGGTGACATGTATACCAACTGCTTCCATAGCAATAATGCCTACAAGGTCAAGTAAACTATACATAGTTTAATGCTCTCAGGATATTGTTGACATATGGGTCTTAATGACTTTAACCTTTTGTATGTGGTCTTGAACATGCTGTACACAAACCACTTTCTTATTTGATTTTATGACGACATTGACCTTTGACCCTAATTCAGTCTGATCATACTAAGGAAATACTGCATATTAAAGCTCTCCAATATGGACTTTAATTTCTAGATAAACTTAATTTCGAACTTTTAAGACACACGTTTTGCTTTCTGTTTAAACATCTATGTCAGCAAATAATCGTTTTCAAATAAATCCATCTGAATCTAACTGCAAACACATTTTGAAGCAAAATAGTGTTTCCAAGCAATATCCAAGTACTTTTTCAACTATACCTCGAATTCAAGCACTTTTCAAGATAACCACCACAATTTAAGCATTTGTTAGGATTCTGCAAACTTTGCAACACCCGCTAATATTGATGTTGATCTATCTGAAGACAAAATCTCTTAATCCTAAAACATATTGCTTAAAGCTCATTGACAGACTCTGAAACAGACGATTTTACCAAATCTGCTTTTAATTTACACTGTCATTTAATCTATCTTGTCATTGTTCATTAATGGTCTCAGAACTGCATACTGATTTTGCAAGTATCTCACTTTCCGCCATTGTTCCATTCATTTCGTGTTTGCTCATTTTGAGTGTTAAAGAGTGATAAGTGAAAGGTGACATTTTGTCTCACTAAAAGTTTGCTTTAATGAAAAATCAAATGCATGAAATGCAAAAGACAACACTGAATTTAAGACAAAATTTAACCGCAAATGCAATAAAGTGTGAAATTGCATGTATGTATTAAAGGGCTTAATTGCACGTCGGTATAATATTTACGATACAGAACAGATTAAAGTTATATAAATGTCAAGGTAATTTGTTTTTATAAAAGCTTTAGAAATATAAACCCTTCCAAAGAGTTGTAGATTATTTGTCAGCAAACTTCATTCCCTACTTCAGCGTATTTAAATAAAGGTTGTACAGATACAACCAAATATATGAGGAATTGTCAATGTAAAGAATTTGATACAGGATTACTATGCATTCAACCACGGTAATTTAGAGGCAGATTAAAAATACCGAATTACATTGAGTTCATTCTGGATTATATCTGCATTAATTCTACATTCGTTTTCCGCTCCATTTTCATTTAACAGGTAAACTTATTCATTTCAGAGTCTGTAACATTACAGACCTCAGTCTGAGCAACCTTGAAGAATAATTTCGTTCCAATAGCAGAATGCATTTTGTCGTCCCTTTTGCATTAGTGTTGACCTATTACAGTTTACAAACATACCTGTCTACCTATTTCAGTTTACAAACATACCTGAGAAGACCTTCAGTTTAAACCCTGCATATTTAGCAGGGAACTGTTTTCTTGGGATTCCTCCAGAACACTCGATTGTCTGCATATCATCATTATCTGCACTCAAAGTCATCAATTTTCTAACCTTTCCTTTGTGAGACGGCCTATTACCTACAAAAGATTTCTCCACAGTAGGTTCAACAGGTTGTGAATCATTATTAAACTGTAGAGTCATTTGTGGTTTAGGATTACTGCCTTCAGCTGTGCAGATAACTTCATAATTCCCTTCCTCGACTTCATGGACGTCACTGTTGTGCATGATTTGGGTTTCAGAGTGCATTTTGCGACCCGTCGTAATAGATAAGAGCTGCATTTCTATTGTTTCTACAGGATCTGCAAGATTAAAAAAGATGATACAATATATATATACAATATATGTTGTGATATGACAGAGTCAATAACATTAACCTGTGCTAACATCACCATGTGAGCAAAAATGGCTGATTGTCAATTCTCTGAGATAACTATACCCACCAGATATCATAGCATTTTGATGAGAATTCAAGGCTTTTATTTGGAAATATTTACCACTATATTAGAAATATAAAGATTTTCCCGAGCTCTTCCTCCAGAAGATATAATGGATGCCATGTATAACGTATCATGGGGTGAAAATCGGCGCTAAACCCACAACAATAACAACCTTTAGTGCTAGGTAAGTGGAGTTCAATGCAATCAACGAAATGACAAGCATTCTGCGTTTTAGCTGACAGGCTATAATGTAAACTTTGCTAAATGTATACTTTGTTAAGTCTGTGGTTTGTACATCTCTGAAGAGGTTGTGTTTAAAACATTTTTGAACAAATTTGCAAGGGTTTCCATACGTTTTCAAGACGTATTTGACCCTTCTCTATAAGCTACTTTGTTATGTACCATTTTTGTGTCATTTGATCGACCCGATATTATTCCATATGTTTATTTATTAATTATATTTGGACAGTTGGTACATAAAACAGTCCTCAATTGACAAAGTGATTTTGTTTCCCTTTTGTTTGTTTTTGTTTTTTTTTTTATAATTATTTTTGCGTTCTCTTATATACATCCAAATAAATTCAAGGACATATCAAGACTAAAACTTTTAGGACATTCAGTTATGAAGGCAACCCATACAATTCAACTGTTTGTTAAATTTGTGCATACTATTAAATTCTACAGTACTGATAACTGCTCAAATCGGTCTGATCTCAGTGAACATTGTAAAATCCTACAGCGGTGTGGCAATATTGTAAACAGGCTATGTGGTCGCCATAGAATGGAGTGTTCTACCTATGGTCATCCTGATTTATCTGACATTGACCAATAGAGATCTAGATCTGACTGTCCTTTCAACTCAAGTGGTAATTACTTGACAAATGTAAAACTTTATTAATGGGTATGATAAATGTTTAGGGGGGAGGGGGAATTATCATACAACTCAATGCATTACAAGATCAACCAATAGAACTTATTTCAACATTTTCTTTCACACTGGAAGAGTACACAGTTCGACCTCTTGGACCAATTGCATCTTGTTTATACTGTAATCCAACACGGCCTTCAAGGAATTGCCAAATATATGACATCTTGATGATGCAACTTAATACATGCTCGAGTAAAAACAATACAATGTGGCAGTGTCCCTTTCATTCCATAATAAATTCTTTAGTAAAAATAACGGTGCTTTGTTGTTTTTTTTATGTCCATTTTCAGTAATGCAGCACAGTTTCATCATATTACACACACACACGTGTATGTCGTCATTTGGATACTTCTGCTCCAAAATAAGATTTTTCACTAATTTAATTATTCTCAAGTGTCCAGTTGGCTTGAAAACAATCAAACTCTTCATCATCGTCAATATCTGTGTAAAAGAAAAAATATTTAACGAGTTGTCACCCACTCGTTTCATTTCGATGAAGTCAAGTTCACAATCCCTACCAGCTTAAATGTAAATCCCTCTAAAGGAAATTGCCAATATTTTCATCGAAACTGGCATCAAATTCACTGGCATCAGATGCCATTAAGTACTGTCTACCATTTTCATGTCCACTCATTAACATGGACGGGGGAGAGATAAATCTAATTTTAATTATGTAAAAGGTACTTGCTGCTATTGCATTACTTTTCCTTCTTAGTCCCCGGTCAAAGCTAAGTATGTCCACTAACAATTAGTATTAAACGGCTACAGTTGAAAGAACACGATCCCAGTCTGACTCCTTAGTCACGATCATAGCATGGAATGCCCTCCTCTTCTGACTTGGACTTAAAGGAGAAGACATAAGAACGAAGTGTGTGTGTGTGTGTATGTGTGTGTGTGTGGGGGGGGGGCGTGTGTGTTTGTGTGTGTGTGTGTGAGTGTGTGTGAGAGAATATTTGCAATCGTAACAGGTACGTATTACACAATTAAAATTAAATTCATCCTCTACCACCACAGCACTGAAAATCTATATTTTAACAGTGATAATATATTACCTGCTTCTACTGCATTGTTGAATTTACCACTTAGGAAGCAGAATGATGACCCAACAAGACTGATATAAGAAAACAAGTTCACTTAACCTTACATTTCACTACTGAAAACTAGTAGAAGGTTAGGCCACATGCTGTGCCGTCACTATTTGTCCCAACATTAATGGCTTGGATCTAGATTCAACACGTTTGATATTGCATCAGTCACAAAAGATTCCCACTTTGCATTGTAGACCCTAGATGTAAAATACTTCCGTGCCTAAATGGTGCATTTGGCAGCCTTGCTCAAAATATGGTCTTGAAAGATTCATTACTGGGGATATGCCAGGAGTGATGGCTGAGCATCTGTGGGCTGTAGTGGAAGAAAGATGCTCTATGATGCAATAGATATTACCTCTTCCGTGATAATTTCATACGAATATCTACCAACAGGTTGAGTATGTTACTGGACAATGACTGCAGGGGACACAGGGTGGATACCAGTATGAGCTGAGCAGGGGAGATCCTGACTTGGTTGACCACCTCCTGAAAAAAGCATTCACAAGTCCTCTAATCCGGCACTAGACTAACATAAAAAGGCAGCTTGTTGTTCAGTCTTACAGTGAACATGTCCACCAAGGACCTCCTCTACAGTTGTAAAAGTGACGCTGCTACCGATTGGTGTCGAGATCATTGCATAAGGACCACTCGATACATGATGGACAAACCGTGAGCCAGGATATTCCAGCAATGGTAAACTGGGACTTTTACCGATACTAGCCGCTTTGGGACTCTGACACCGACAATAGCTTCTCCACCAACCCCCACCCACCGATGGTTTGCCCATATTTGACACATGCATGTTTAGCCATTTAATTTTCTATGCATGTGACCAGAACGTGGTTGCATACAGTACCGATCGATACACAGTACAGACCCAAGCCATGAATTAATTTACTGTAGCAGCAACTTGTGTTTTCGATCGATAACCAGTTCTCTGTTATTAGCTGCGTCAATGATATACATAGCTCATAATAACATAATGCATAAATCAGAGCAGATCGTCCTTAAATTCGGAGAGAAACCAGCTGTCCTTTATTTAGTTTAGCGGTATTTATCTTGGCCTGCCAATAACAAAATAATCAAAAGAAAATCATGATATAAATGCTGAATTTGCACTGATTATTACAGATTATACCATTATTGCAAGATATCTAAGATTATTGTTGGCTAACGTGCTGGAAATATTCTAATGGTGTATTGCAATATTTGCCTCGTTATGGGAGAGACTATCGCGTATTATACCAAACAATTTCAGGATGTCAAATACATGAATTTTTATTCACCTTATCAACACAAACATTGGTCTTGGGGTTAAGGCCTTTAACACTGAAACATAACATTCCAGATTGAGTCTAACTTTCACAATGAAACATATTTCTTAATATTTGGGAAACAACCTAGTCCTTGTTAGGATAATATGTGAAAATGAAAGGCAGTTTGATGATTGTAAGGTCAATATCAGTTGTATTTAAATCTGATCTAGATAGCGTGATATAAATTAACCATAAACCTCACATGAATCCATGCTTAGAATTAGTTGCGTACCAAATAAATTAAACGATCTAATTCAAACAAGCACAGATTGGACGAAGAAATCTCCTTTTGTATTAAAAAAATTATCATGGTACAATAAATGGTAAAAAAGCATATTGATGTACACAATACTTTGAAGGAATCGATGGAGGCCTCTAACTGTGACATTAATTTACTAAATGCCTGGAACGTCAAAAGTGTAACGGATAAACTGAGTTCACTTTATCAACTGAATGCATCATGCGGATTTATCAAAGAGGCACAAAAGACAGTATATGTGTTCTCAGAAACAGGTAAATTGGTAAACTTGGAAGTGACCTTAGAAATGGAAGGAAATAGACTTGGGAGACTTATGAAAAACAAATTCAAGAAATCTGCAGATTATTGTGCATGAAAGAGCATACATGCAAAAAAGAAATAACTCGACCATTGAGTCTGAAACGAGTGAAAGTTTTGATGATGTTAGAGAGACTTGTTCTAGTTGTAATGATGAGGATATTCAAAAGTGAGATAGTTAAACTCATCCGAAATCACTACTCTTCAGTGGATTTTCGAACAGTATTATAACGACGCAGAAGAAACACCTACAGCAATGTTAGATGCTGTTAGTAAAAGCATCGAAGCAAAAACCATTAAGGAAGTTTACCAGTGCCCTAAAAAATTTGATCTTATTGGATTTCAGCGGATAGAGCGTAGTCCATCCCGGGCTGGTCTGTACTTTGTCCTGATGGATCATTTGAGTTCGTTTGATTGATGAGGCACTGGAATTTATTTTATTCTCGTTTCCAGATGAATTTGATGATATCCGAGAAAACCTTATTTAAAACTTCTTGTTGCCATACATTCGCATAATGAACTCCGTGATATTTACTACCCACCGACCTTTAAAATCATTGAATAACTTGGTGCAGAGAAGCAGGTAATATAGCGGCGACAGGTACATCAACGGTGTTTCCACAAATTAGATAAACATTTCCGTGTGTGCATATTTTCTATGCTTGTGACGTTGACCCCAAGGCAAAAGGGGTGGACAAACATCTTACAGAATGAATTGCTTTAGCGTAATGGTTTATCCTTAGAAAGAAATTAATCCACTGGTCTAGAAAATATAATCGAATTAAAAAATTTACCCCAAACTTCGATGCAGAATTTTAAATTAAAACCGTAACCAAACCTTAAACTGTTGACATCAACAGTAACTGTTATGTCTCATTCCCACAAATATCGGCCTAACAATAACTGAGCCTGGTAAACTGTCATTTAGGTTTATACAGATCCATGTCTCTCAATACTTACGTACGACTGTGAACGGAACTTCTTTTGAGCTGAGTATTGTGAATTTACTGTCTTCATTTTCACATACATATTTACCATCATCTTCATCAACTACACCTGCAAGAGAACAGCAAAACTGAAACAAGATATGTGTAGCAAAAGTATATCATCAGACTCATTTCGTAGCATTAAATCATCCCATTTAATCAGTCCATTAACCATACAATTTCCAAGGGAAAAGGGACAGGAATAAAGGATGGATCTGAGTTCCAAGATCATTAATATGCACATATATGGTATAAAACTGGACGAACTAAGTTTTCCAGTGTTCTGAAAAGGAATTTCAAACTTATATAGATGGAGATCCAATCTTATAAAATGGGAGACGAGCTTGAAACATTAGGAAATGCCAAGAATAAATATTTCAAAAAGTATTGTTATTAAATATTGTTTCTTTTATTTGATGCATTCCCACTTGTATCCTAAGAATAAGTTATTATATTCTCAAGAAAAGCAAACGCTGGAAAGACAAAAATAGAATATACGCGAAGTTCCTGTACTGGTGTGAAAACCAAGAATCCCTCAAGTTTAGGTTCTGATGATCTACTGTTGGAAAATAAGTTCCATGAATTAACTATAAGACCGTTTCTTTTTCACTGCAGAGAGTTAAAAACCATGTATCTATTCTTACTCGAAAATAGTTTCAAATTCCCAACTGTGGCAGCCACAGTGGATGTAAAAATTGGCACCATTTTCATTTAGGACAATCTAGACACTATTGGAAGACTGGTTAAGACTCCATGTTGATACGGTCATCCTGTAAGAGAACTAACTAGACCTTGGGATGAATGTGTATATGTAACGTTGCATGGCAATTCTGTGAGTAGCTTAGGGGTACTAGCGACAAAACACTTGTGCCAACAGACAGATTAACATCAGACAAGAGTCCATCTCATAAACTTTTCCCGTCTACAATCAGTAAAGCAATATTGGGGTTGGTGCTCATTTTTTTTTTTTTGTTTTCATTACCTTTGTTATCCAGTTCATGTTAGTTCATGCTATGATTTCCAATCTCAAGTTATTAGTTTTAATGTGAAGAACATATATACGATTGTTACGGATTTTATTTTTATCTTTCTTGTAAATGGTTAAACATTATAGGGTTGGTGCATTTAATATATGGTACGTCATGTTCCTAGAACCAGACTTGTGTCTTCTGGCCTGACAAGACACACCCTAAAACTGAATCTGTTGCCCATGCACGTGGATAAAAACAACACATTTGACAATATGCTATAAATATAAGAGCGTGCAACCAGCGGACAGTACCTTGTAAGGCTGGTTGGGAAAAGACTGCACATTGGTTTTAATACATATTTATGGTTTCTAGCCAAATATATAGTTCCTATTGTTTTCTCTGCAGTATAAAAACTGATTTAAAAAATTCCTTTCTTGTTCACACGTACATCAGGCGGCTAGTCTTACATTAGTGTGCTAAAACAGGATTCTACTCAATGCTAAGCTTCAAACTCTGTGATTACTGTCACTGCTACATACGCTATGGGTCACTGTCATTGCTACATACGCTATGGGTCACTGTCATTGCTACATACGCTATGGGTCACTGTCATTGCTACATACGCTATGGGTCACTGTCACTGCTACATACGCTATGGGTCACTGTCACTGCTACATACGCTATGGGTCACTGTCATTGCTACATACGCTATGGGTCACTGTCATTGCTACAGCCGATATCTGGGATAATTGCTCAGTTTTGCTTATTGAAAATTTTTTTAAAGATTACAAGGTCTTGGTCACGGATTACTTTTGGGATTTAACAAATTGCTCCTTAAGCTGAAGATTATGGGGACCAATTTGATCAAAATCAGGGCCTCTGAATAAGACAAAAAGGTAAATATTAACGAAGTAACAATGAAAGTGGGAGTGCTATTATCTATCCCTCTTTCTGTTAGTTTGAAATAAAAATCCATATTCACTTCTTTAGCTGATGTGTTAAAGCTGTTTTGTTTTGCTTTTCCTTATACACTTCCAGTCAAGAAAAGAAAACCAGGCTGAATTTCCACCATACAGTCTACTCTCGTCTACTTCAAAAACTTTCTAATCACTGAATCACTGATATCATTAGCCAGTATTTATCAACTGAAACCATCATCGGACATCGGAAGATGAATCGTGTTGGGAGTCTGCCATTTTGAGTTTTCCACGTAGCACAAGTTTTAACCTAGAGTTGTAAACCTTCTCTGCTAAACCCGTAGTGAAAGTAGGACTGAATGTTTCTTCCTGAGCCCATGTACCAATCAAAAATAGTTTCACAACCATTCATGTCAAACTGAAGCTCCCAGGGATGTAAAACGGAGTTGCTTTTCTGAAAATAGTACATGCCAAGACAAGTGCAATAGGACTTTTTCCGACTACCTGACTTAGCTACGACAAGAACCTTCAGAGTTGATGACTTCCAAATTTAAGTGAAGACTTTAAACTGGTATTATGTTGTTTTATTAAGCATTCATGAAATGCAAAATAAAGGGTATGGTGACCAAGATGAGTCCTGTGTATGACAACTGAGGCAGCCCAATATGGCCGAAACATACAGGTAGTTTGTTTGGAAGTATTTTTGTTATCTCGTCAAAGATGAGAATGGCATATAAACCTATGAAACGTCTGTAATCTGCGTGTTGGAAATATGACTAATATGTTGACACATGAACCAGTCCATGGTGTGCCCTTGGGAAAGGTACTAATAGCTCCTATTTTCGCAGCATATGATAGAGCCAATACTGTTTCAACCAACCAGCAACAAGAACATAGTAGGCATGATATCACTAATCTGTCTTACATAACAGTTGACCATGTCACTATACAGGCTTGTGCAGTATTAAAATAACACCCTATGTCTCAAACTATATCATGTTGGATTTATCTATTGTACTATACAATAATAAAAATTCTTTCTAGATAAAGGCATAATTAATATGCATAGTCTTTTGTAAACACTAAAAGTGATTCAAAGTCTTTATAATAATAAACCAAAAATGTGGCTTCAAGAGTGCTAACAAGCTCAGCAATCTGATGCAAGATTACCTCGTTAATATTTGCATCTTGCTCGTTACTAAATCCATCCAAGAACTTGATGATACAAGCCAACATTTCGAGTTTTATCAAAATCACATTGGAAATCTGACTTCAAGAGGGGAAAGAAATTCAGCCAATCAGATGCAAGATCAACTAACTTGAATGTTTGAATCTAACTAATTACTGAGTCTGTTCGAGGTGTTATTGATATAAATGTGTTATAAGTTTGAACAAAGCTGGATCACGTATATGGCCTTCTGGGTGGTAATAACACACAAACACACACACACACACATTGAGATTTCTAAAAATTTAATAATTTAGTAGTTCTTGATTGAATACGTATAAATATAACAAATAACATTCTAATTTCCTTTAAAAAGTGGTTAGGTAGAATTCATAAATGAAATAGAAAACTACTTATTAAAACAATTGGTTTGTCCCTTTTCACAAGGAGAAAATTTTAACAAGAACAATCTGCTACGTCTATCTATATTTGTGTACTGTGATAAAATTTGGGATACTTAGGAGTATATATATATATATATATATATATATATATATATATATATATATATATATATATATATATATATATATATATATATATGGTTACGTATAAGTAATTTAATTACCTACTTGTGTGTTAGTTTTTAAAAAAAATTATTTTATTTCTGTTTCATTACATTTCATTGTAATGATTATTTTCACGGGATTTGATATTTTTCCAAGTAAATTCAGTTTGTTTAGAACTGTTGCACAAGCATGACTTAAGCACTATTTTTAGCTCACCCTGGTTCATAGATCTTGTAAACATCGAGTGAAGACGATTGGCTATTACCAAGGTCATGTTCTGTTTGCGTGATAGCTCTTATTTGTAAACAACGTTTTTTATTGAATCTTATAGTAAGATTCGTTAAGTCTTACGTGTCTATCGGCTGTGCGCTTTTACTGCGTTGTTCCATCTAGGTGACTACCTGGGCCACCATGTGATCTAAAATTGGGGTTTCAATACTCATTCTCAGAGTTTTTTTTTTTTAGTCGTATTCCTACACCTTGAGGGTACAAGGTGTTTTATATTGTTGATGCCGGCTTTGTTCTGAAGTTCATCTATCTTTTGGGATTTAATAATTCATATACACTAGAAAACAAAACAAGTGCTTTTCTTTATGAAAATTCTCGGACAAAGACGTTTAGTGGAAATTTATTCTGGATATCTAAACAGAACATTATAAATTGTGTTTCAACGAGGAATTGTTGCCATTTGTACAACGACTTCATCTGACGTCATCGCCTTCCATATTGGAATTTCATCGAGATTCGAACCTGGATTCAATTAGAACTATTTAGTGATAGGACTTATATTTTTCAACTTTAGGATTAATGTTTGGATTATATTCACAAAACTGTAAGTCATATTTCCTATTTTTACATTGTTTTCTAGGGAAATAAATTATTTTGTTAAAATTTACAAAGCTTGTTGGCTTCATTCTTTTCTTTTGTTACTTTTGTACGAGCCTACACGTAACAATATATATATATATATATATATATATATATATATATATATATATATATATATATATATATATATATATATATATATATATATATATATGTATAGTATGTACGCTGTATCAATGATATACCACGAGATGTATAAAGTTTTCATTAAAAGGAAACGAAACTTGCTGAGTTTCCTTTTAATGGAAAATTTATACATCGAGTGGTATATCATGGATACAGCGTACATACTGTACATATATTTTATTTATATCACATACAAATACATATATTTGCCCTTTGAACGGAGTTCAGATTTACTACAGGCAGCCGTGTATTGACCTAGTGAATGAACTCCTCACATCCCCGATTGTGTCCGCTACAAAATGTAGTTCTCTGCCGTAGTGGCTATTTACAATCACCTCTGCATATTGATAAGTTGATTGTTTTCTTTTCTTGGTTTCTATTTTTCTCCACATTGATTAAATCAATATAATACACACTTATGATTTAAACATGAAAGATGGTTGTAATGATAAAAGTAGTGCAGTAGCAACACTTGGATAGCTACACCATTCAAATACCGGCTCATGGAAATTAATGTGAAATAGAAACTAAGCCAACAGACAAACCAACAAGAGGTAATTAAAATATTTTAATATATATTCAGTTGATCTAAGTCATTATTCTGCTTTAGCAACAGTACAACCGACACACAAACACTCTCTCTCTCTCTCGCTCTCGTCGGTTTGACTTTAAAACTCTGTCTCTGTCTGTCTGTCTGTCTCTCTCCCTTTGGTCGGTTTGACTTAACTTTTACCATCATTCATAAGTCCAGAGATATTGTCGGAAAATCCTCTACATTCGCCATTTCATAGATTTTAGCCCGTATCCTGCTACGATGGTCAAGAGAGAGAGAGAGAGAGAGAGAGAGAGAGAGAGAGAGAGACCTTTGGACATTTTCATATTTAAATAATAATAATCGATTTTTTAGAACATTATGGTATGTTTAAGAAAAACAACAAAACATAACATTAAATATATCACAGTATGTGTACCACGTATCCGAGGAATTTACTGGTTTGCAACTTTGTATCATTGATAAACACTGTAGATAAATCCCAAGGAAAGTGCACACGTATCGTTACGACGAACCATATTCTTGTAGGTTACTTGGTGTAATTTCTATTTCAAGGTTTTAATCCAGCCCAAATTCCTTTTCTCTCTCATTTCACATTTCTGCGCAGTTTGTCCGTTATGCTTGAGAGGGGAGGGGAGAACAGAAAGCAGAAAGGATTGTGGTGAAAATGTGTACCATATTAAATTAATTTAGAAAACGGGGATTATTAATACTTTTCATCATTATTTTTCATACGTCACTAGTGACTAATTTGTGGAAATTGATCATTGATCTAGAATCAACTGCAGACGGTCGCGAGAATGTTTATATATGAGTATTATTGCGCCATGGGCAGATCACAATTTGATATACCAATAGTATTGGTATATCAAATTGCTTTATACCAACACTTTAAATGCATGTTATATTTTAACGTATGTGGTATAAATATATATATATATATATATATATATATATATATATATATATATATATATATATATATAATCATTGAGAAAAAACTAACAAACAATACAAATTAAATATACATAATATTATTACGACGATATTTGCTGTATCAAATTGGATTTAGGGAGAGCCTACAAGCCCAGGTCTTATTTGGTGATCAAGGGTGGCATTATGGAAAAACAGTAGTTTTGCATCATTCTGGTGAATTATTATTCATAAAGTACTTCATTAATGGGATTTACTTGTACAGTGTTACATGATAGAATGTTGTTATTATGAAGAACCAAACAGCAGTACATTGATAACTGCATTGATTGCTTAATTGAATTTGCTTTCCTGTTGTTCTTGGTGTCATTAGTTTAATTTGCAACAGAGCCACAATAATGTTTATTATTATATTTTTACAATGTTAAGTGGAGATTATGTTTGATGTTTGACAGTATGCATAGCAGAATAGATGATATGGCTTGCTTGGGTTGTGTATGCCTTAATCTGCTTTGTTGTGTGCATTGTTAGCAATTACAATGTATATTCAAGGCAGTTTAACACATGCCAAATAAAGGATTGCCACTCCATGCTTGTTTTATGATATGAATTTAAAATTTTACAGTTTTTGTGGTTAAATATAAGAATAATGATGTACATTCATAACATCCAAATCTCCAACGGGAGATATTTGCAGTTGATCAAAATATGATTGTTATTAGAAAATCTAGCATATACATGGGTTTTCAGAGGCTTGATACATGCATGCATACATACATACATGCATGCATGCATGAATACATACATACATACATACATACATACATACATGATTATCAGAGAAGCAGATGCCAGAAAAATGATGCTTGACTGTTCTGTTGATGTACAGAGTCACCTTCGTGTGGGACGTGCACAACGAGGACTTGGCAATCTGGAAGTCTCAATGCGTGCTCTGGTTAATACCCTGAAGTGTGGGGAGAAACTGAATGACAAGACCATTGTGGAAATACTCATGGACATGGCACAAACTTTCCGGCTGATGCCCAGGGACAAGTGTAAATATTTTGTAAATTTTACTTATATCATATCCCTTCACCTTAAGCTGCCCATGGTTTTTGTAAATCCATGTATCCCTTTGTTGTCTGTTTCAAGTCATGATATTATAACCACTCAGAAACTATTGAAATGATGCTTCAAGCAAAATTCTCAATTATGTCAAGAAAATAGAGGGCTGGTTTGGTTGTTAGATTTGGATCTTTTTATGATTTTATGCCTATTTCCATTTTTATTTTTTAAATTGAGTTATAGGGCATTTATATTGCTTTAAGGTTTTGTTCTTTTCAGTTATAAAACACTACACCCTTTTTGCATCAGCTTCCTCCACATGGTTGTGAAAAATAAAAATAACAGCAAATTAACAAGCTTTAGAAATTAAAGGAGTGATTATATAGATGATATTTGCTTGAATAGAGTGAATAAGAAATATATATCATTGAGTGTGTGAAAATATTTTCATAAGCAGAAAAGTCATGAGTGAAAATTGTTAAGTTTTTCACCCATGAGATGAAATATCCTTGTTATTTTCACGTAGGAATCAAATTTTCTTTCATTTTATGCTATCAGGATTTACTGTATTACCAATTGAAGTAGCAAATTTCTTGATCCCACATGATGTTAGTGGTTGAGCATTTACGATATGCTGTGTTTTGTGGTTATTTGCACAAAACTATAAACAGTGACATAATTTTCCTTCCCAATTCAAAATAAAATATCACATTAAGAAAAACAAACATCATCTTTAATGGGAGGTTAAAAAATGTCTGTTTGAAAACATTCTGCAGTGGATATATCCTTCCTGTTTTTCTAACTAGACCTGGCCATGAAATTAAAATGGCAAATACAAACCTTGAGAGCATTAGGGTCCAGTTACTTTTAACATGGAAATGAATGTCAATTTCATTTAGCAGTATGGCATTCAGCAGGTATTGTCCTGTTTACTGGAAAATCATTTGCGATTGAACCCCATTATTACAAATTATTTTGTGCAATTTTCTGCAATGCATGGGTATTACTGATAAATTCCCACTTGAATTTTTTGAGATATAACACTGACTCATATTATCCACGCTGACTTGTTCAAATTATCAGTATGATAACCAGTTGTCTGATCCTGCTGTTCCACTCGTACTGAGATGGATTAGTGATGCAATGATGGCAATCTTCGGTAGGGTAAAACTAACCAGTCTCATGACAGTCTAGGAATTTCAATGTATGCCATCATCTGCTAAAAATATATACTTCCTACAGAAATTGAAATTCATTTATCTGCTCAAAATAACTCTGTTCATCTGTTGTCCAGGGTTGTATTTATAATCTTTACCTTCATGAAGTATTTTCAGAAAACTGAAAAGTAGAACCTGTTTGGCAGTGTTGAGATTAACTTTGGTAATATGCTTGATGTTTCCATATATGCATATTCTCTTCATACTCACTTATTATCCAGACTTTAAAGTCTATGTGCAAGTTTTTTTATGATTCCTTCATATGGTGGGTTTTCTTCCCATCATTAAAGGTTTAAGTTTGAACCACCTAAGAATGTTAAGTGGTTTCTTTAGATGATACTAACCTCCTTGTTGTTTTATGATTTTTAAAACAAAATTTAAATTTTATCTGTAGTTCCTTTGACGTCCAAAATCCCAGAGATTCCTAACACATATGAGCTCCTATGGTACAGAGCTGTCTACAGCTTCATCGCTAATGGCCAGTGGGATGAGGCCTATGTTGCATATCTACAGGCATGTACAAATAAGCCAGAGGAAGCTAATTTCCCAGTCAGCTTGAAGCCATTGTGTGAGATTGAAAAAGCAAAGCTGTACCCCTGGGTGATGCAGGTCATTCACTACTTCATTTTTTGTCACAGTAATCATCAGGAGATTTCATTTTATCCTGGAGACACATATTTCCATGCAGTTGCCTATCTGACCATTAAAGCAGGTATGTTGTGATCGCAGTTATGACAGAGATACCCAATTTTGGAATCATCCTAGGGGCATGCATTTCCATGCAGATGCCTTTTTTTTTTTTACATAAAATTATTAATCATTTATGAAACACCTTTTTGGAGGCAGTTTAAATCTGTCAAAAATTATGTTTGAAGTTTGAACTGGCAGTCCATGATTGACAAGTTAAGCAATACATTTAGTGCATAGCATTAAAGGTCAAAAATAGAGGTTTCAGCCTCATTATCAGACTGAACATCATCACCATCATCACTGCTACTGGTTATATATGTCTGAATACTAAACCCTGCCTTAACTAAACAGTTTGCAATACAATCTGTGGAAACATGCAGAAAATACATTTTTTTCCACTCTCAATTTTCCTGAATGCCCCATTTTTATTCCTAATATTATTTGTAGGTTTGCGTGTAAAGAGACCTGATTCTTTATTTGACTATCAAATTTACAGTCGTTGTCAAAATATAATTCAAAATGGGCATGAGAGTTTTACTTCAAGCTCTGTTCAATTAATAAACACACAGGAATAGAGTGATAGGTAAAGGACTTCTCATAACTGCTTAGTCTGAAAAATACAAAAAAAGGCATTTATTTTCATAATTCAATTGGATTGAACTAGCAACCCATTATTCTAAGGTATGATTAGGAATGCTATGTGATTATCATTACTTTATTACCTGGCACCTTTGCTAGACCACTAAGTATAAATGATGTGTTTTGTTAACCTGCACCTTTCATGTTTATGCAACTGCCATTGCTTATCTGGGTTCTGTGAATCATGTGATAAAAATGTTCTAATGGAGCTAATTAGCTCTAATGTAAAACACAAATCAAATGCTATATTCAGTTGAATGTTATAATATAGGAATGTTATATGAATGCTTATGGAATACATAATAATATAACAATTTGCATGGGGAAATTAAATTCTAACCCAGAAAATGTTTTATCCGAGAGCATAATAAACAAGTTAAACTACAAATGCTACTCCCAATACTAATTAATTCTAGCACCAGTACTTCTACTACTAACATACTAATTCTGGCCTTAATCCTTCTACTACTGATACACTAATTCTGGCACTAATCCTTCTATAAATACACTAACTCTGGCACCTTTGCTAGACCACTAAGTATGATTGATGTGTTTTGTTAACCTGCACCTTTCATGTTTATGCAACTGCCATTGCTTATCTTGGTTCTGTGTATCATGTGATAAAAATGTTCTAATGGAGCACTTCTACAAATACACTAATTCTGTCACTAATACTTCTACTACTAATACACTAATTCTGTCACTAATACTTCTACTGCTAATGCACTAGTTCTGGCACTAATATTTCCGCTACAGATACACAATTCTGGCACAAATACTTCTACTACTAATACACTAATTCTGGCACTAATACTTTTTCTACTAATACATTAATTCTAGCACTAATAGTTCTACTACTAATACACTCATTCTGGCACTAATACTTCTACTACTAATACAATAATTCTGGCACTATTAGTTCTACAGAGATGTTCTCAGAGCACGAATTCGTACACTTGAAAAGTGGTGATATGCGAGAACTCCCCAAAATTAGTTTCAAGTTGCACATATGAAATGTACTCTGCACAGGATACAGTTTTATTCATCCGTTCACCCATAAAGTGCTTGTTGCGACATACGGTAAGTCAAGACAGTAGAAACATTATAGCGCTTTTCATGATGTGTCCTTTTTTGTAACTGTTTTTCACATCTGATTTCTTAGGCTAGCCACGATTGCTTGCTAAACTAATTTTGATTGGCATATTGGGTACCATAACAAGCATTGTTTCAAAGTTTGAACCCTGTATGAAAAAAGATTTACAAATGCGCATTTATAATATGGGCCATCTGGAAGACTCAAAATGGCTGATTCCTAGTGTGGTTCATCTTTAGATGATTATTTCCTTCTGCAAATACTGGCTGGTCATAGTGATGAAGGCAGTTTATTTTTAAAGTCATGAGGTATGTCAGTTTATTCAAGTTGGGAAAGTGTTGATGGAAATACCAGTGAATGATTTTAAACTTAAAAATGGTATTAAATACAAGTCTGATGTACATGCTGGATGGACAAAAACAGATGGCATGCAGGTCAACCCTTCATTTCAATGTCATTTTAAAATTAAATGTAAAAGAGGAAGACAAACAAGCCGAATTAAAATAAAGACAATTTAAAAGTAGAGTGCCATTTTCATTTCTCTTCTCATCACACTGTAACCCTCTGGGATGATTTGCTACAAAACCATGTAGCCCAAGCAGTGAGGTTAAGATAAATCTAATAAATAAGAATCTCAAAAATGAAATTAATAAATAAAGATGTTTGTTTGATCAAAATTCCTCTTGAGCAAGCCAACTATAGCATTAATTGATTTAAAATCCTACTACAGCATTATGTAAAAGTAAATCAGGCATAGTAGTCAGTTGAGTGCTAATTCAAGAAAATTTAAATTTTGAAAGAGCTTATGTTTGTAAAAAATCTTACTTTGGAGAAGAAGTATCTAAAAGACCATACATGTGAGCTGTGGAAAAGTGTACATAACAGCCATAAAGAACAGCTTTCAAACTTGTTTCAGCAGGCTACTAGGTATGTATATGCCACTTCAGACAGCAGACTGTGAAAGGAGGTTCTCAGTGCAGAACAGTTTTCATTCACTGATAAGGAACATATTAAGTTCAGAAACAATCAACAGATTAATTCTTATACAAATAGAAGCAACATCTTTAAAGATTTCGATTTCAATAGGGGTCTTACAGACTGGAGCAGGAATAAAGGGAAATGGATATTGAAGTGTTAGGTAAATATTAAACTATGGCCATGTCCTTCTCCCTTTCCTTTTTGTTCTACCCACCCTTATTTTTGAGGTGGGGGAGGGGGAATCCCTCATTTAGATACAATCCTGGGAGCATCTCCATTTCTACTACTAATAAAATAATTCTGGCACTGATAGTTCTACTAAATCAACTACTACTAATGCTGTGAATTAATTCTAGTACTACTGCTTCTGCTACTACGCAACTTGTTCAAGTGCTGTAACTATCAATCCTACTCATGCTACTGTTAAACTAAATCTGAGGATGGGATCAGACTAAACACAATGTACATTTACAGGTAATGAATGCTACATGAACTGGCCCTTTAAATCAAACAATCTTTGGATTAAAAACTAATGTGACAATGGCACCTGTAAGTCTTCCTAATTTTGTGACATTCAGAATACTACAACTATCACTGCTAATATTAAATTAAATCTACAATTACTTTTCCCGCCACTTCTAAATTCGGCTGCTACTACTACTACTACTACTACTTCCAGAGTAATTCTGCTAGGATGTCCAAACAAATTCTTCTACTCCTGCTACTACTACTATCATTGCTAATATTAATCTGAATCTAATTACTCTTCCTGCCACTTCTAAATTTAATTACTACTACATAAATGCCAACTGTCCTGTTTTTTCCGTATTTGTCCCGTATTTTGGACCTGAATATGGGTGTACAATTTTTTTGCAAAAAATACGTTTTTTTTTAAAAAAAAAAAATAATAAAAAATTTCCTTGCAATTTTCAGTTTAGAACGGGCACTCAGTTCCATTCTGATAGAAGTCTGTCGCATGTATGCAGGAATACAGTTCTACAATATGATTGGTTCATTCGAAATCGAGGCTACCATGCCTGTCTTTACCCGCCATATTGGATTTCGCAAACAGTTACCGCTACCACTGTGTCTCATCTTCGTAATATTCAACTTCTAATCATGTTGAATAGAAAAGCAGAATATTCAGAATTTTCACCAGAAAAGACAAGAAAACAGAACTGAAAGGACAATTGTGCCGTCTTGTTTAGATTTGTGAAATCATCTAATAAAGGAGAAGACTTTACATTTTGGAAATTGTGTAATGTGATTTCGCTATTGGGCATGCAGGTGCACATGAAATACAAGAGCACGAAAAAGCTAATAAACATCAGCTTGCGGCTTCATCATACACAACTCACCATGAACTTGGATGTATATAAATACCAGGGAGAACCTTGGTGTAATTCGATCAAAATTCAGTTTATTAAATTTCTTTTAGAAATGAACCTTCCTCTTACAGTTACTAGTGTTGCTGGCGATTTATTTTGCATGCATTTTCCAGACGGTAAAATCGCAAAGGATTACTGGTATGATAGAATGAAAACAGTTCAGTAAGAAAATCACACAGAATTGAGATTATCAATGACAGTTGGTACATTAGAATCGATAATAATTGAAAAAAAATAAACAAGGTGTGGAAAAGGCTCCTATAAACAGCCTGTGTCTGAGTGTGTTGCACTCTTGCACCTTCTGAATGGGCACCCAAATGGAACAGGGTGCCCATCCAGAAGGTGCAAGTGTGCAACACGTGCATCTTTGACATTAAATAATTATCCAAGGCACTGTCCTACCTTACTGATGGTTGTATATGTTGTAAGTAGTTACATATGCATTAAAATTTTAAAAATCAGTTTTTGGTCCTGAAAATCAGTATTTTTGTCATAAGCAATCAGTATTTTTGTACTTGGGGGTTGGCAGCTATGCTACTACTGCTATTACTACCAAACTGATTCAACTAATATGAATTCTACTGCTTCTTTTGCTACCAAGCATATTCTTCTGCTGTTACTATTAGTGTTGCTACTACTCCTACTACTGCTACTTCTGCTGGCCTACTACTGCTACTACTATTGCTACTGCTAATTCTGCTGCTACTACCACTACTACTACTACTGCTATCACTACTATTAATGCTGCTGCCACTACTACTATTGCCACTGCTATTACTCCTAGTACTATTGCTACTACTGTTGCTACTGCTACTGCTACTAATACTACTAATACTATTACTGCTAATACTACAAACAAAAGTCACAATTGTCTGCATCTGCAATGTGCTGTTATGTTGCAGGAAGTTCCAGAAACCAGAGGAGCCTCTCTCTGTTGAAGTACATCCTGGATACATTTGTCCTCCCAAAGAATGAGCAGGACCTCCTAGACAAGGATGGAAATACAGCACTACATGTCGTTCTGCGTGAACCTTGTCAGGATGACAAGCTCAGATATGAGATGATGATGCTTTTGGCAGAAGCTCCTGTCAACCCTCATATAAAGAACCTTGAGGGGAAAACTGTTCGAGATGTTACACACAATATCCACTTACTGAAAGCACATCTTCTTTTTATTGAAGGTAATAATCAAAGCAAAAGTAACTGGACATTTTTCGTCACTAAAATCCTTGGTCAAGCTCGATGATTGTAAAACCAGTGATATATATTGGATGTACCACCATGAATGTGGTAGGGCCATACAGGACTACACTTATCTGTCTACAAATCCATTCATCTATATAATTATCTAAGTTTTAATTAACTCAGTTTTCAGTCAGTGAGGCCGAGGCATTCATAATTCGTTAACATGCAGTGGTCACTCTGATGCTTTATGGGGTAGCCATGAACTGTACTACCTTATAAGTCAGGTACTGAGGAAGCTTCAGTATGAAAAGAATATTTATTCAAAATATGGGAGCCATACATAGACCCATGTTGTAATGTAGCGAACTATGTGTTAATACTTTACGTTTGATAATGTGAACAGGGACACATGGGACATGGATGAATTCTTTGTACACAATCAATGCACCAAGGAATCTATCACTTATCAGTTACCACTGACAAAAGGAGTTTCTTTTCATAAAATACTTCAGATTATTTGGCACATACATCACAAAGTTATATCAAAATGTGTGCATAAATATTTTCTGTCAGACCATCCAGAACTTGTTTGATTATGTGAAATACAAGTACAGTAGAACTCCAAAACTTGAAGCACTTTCATCAAAGCTCTTTATCCAATGAGGCAGTGGTGTTTGTATTTCATGAACATGCAGTGGTCACTTGGATGCTATTTGGGGTAGCGATGAAACTGTATTACCTTGTAAGTTGGGTGGTGAGCAATCTTAAAGATTTCTATGAAATAGTGGTAAGCTGTTACATGAATTCTGGCATCGGAATCAACACTAATAAAAACTTAGACATATGTACACCATCACAGAATGTCAACCATTATTTCTTCCTAGGTCACATACAGTAGTTTATAGTGGGTTTCATAGCACCTGCCTCCATGGGAGGGGTATAGATTTTACAAGTACATTGGTTGTTTATTCTCAGAGACCATGGATGGGATCATGAATCTTTCATAAATGTGACAGCCACATAAATTTTAAAACCTAGTTGAGAAAGACAATGCAGATTTCCTGTGGTTTTCATAATTTGTCATCCCCATTGCACAACTTTTCTTTAATTAAGGATCATCACATTATTGATCAGACTGTTGTCTTGTTTTACTTTTGTTCATGATCTCAATCTGTCCTAAAGTTATAGAGATTATTGCATCTTTACGATTGAGATCTGCCATCATATTGCAGAAACTACTAACATGTTCCAGTTGAATTGACTCCTAAAGGCATAACTACCAATTGCCCCATTTTTCCATATTTATCCAGTATTTTGGACTCAAATAAGCCTGTATGTTTTTCTTGTTCAAAATCCATTTTTAAATTTAAAAAATTGTATTAAAAATTTCCTTGCAAGTTTCTGTTTATAACGGGCACCGAGTTCCATCCTGAGAGTATCACATATATATAAGAGTATAGAGTTCCAAAATATCATTGTTTCAAAATCGAGGCTACCATGCCAGTTTTTAACCAATATATTGGATTGTGCAAACGGTTGCCGCTATCACTGTCTCATCTTTGTGGTGTTCAGCTTCTAATCATGTCGAAAAGGAAGGCAGAAGATTCATAATTTTTCCAGGAAAGAAAAGAAAACAGAACTGGAAGGACAACTGTGGCATCCAGTTTAGATTTGTGAAACCATCTGGTAAAGGAGAAAACCTTGCCTTTTGCAAATTGTGTAATTGTGATTTCTCTACTGGGCATGGAGGTACCAATGACATAAAACAGCATGAAAAAGCACATAAACATCAGTTTGGTGCTTCATCACCAACAACTCAGCCTAAACTTGCGATGCTTTTAAATGCCAGAGAGAACTTTGATGTAGTTTGTTCGAAGTTCGGTTACTAATGGTTGTAGATGCTGTAAATAGCTACATATGCATTAAAGTTTTAAAAATCAGTATTTTGTTCCTGAAAATCAGTATTTTGGTCATAAGCAGTCAGTATTTTTGTACTCTGGAGTTGGCAACTATGTAAAGGGCTATGACAAATTGATCCATTGAACAGGCAGTAGGGAAATATCAAAGTATAATAGCAGTGAGTCATTATTCTGTAATATAAAGAACACATGCTGTGCATTTAGTGTTACATTGTAATATACAGAAAACAAAGCATGTCTTAAGTGCTGGTCTGTAATATACAGAAATTATTAATTGCTTTGTGTGCTGTACTTTAATATACAAAAAACATGATATGCATTTATCCTTGTTATATCTCTGTTTCAGTCTGTTATTTTTTTTTTCTTTTCTTTTGCAGAAGCTCAACATAATGAACACTTAATTTGTTCATTTGTCTTCCTTCCATATGTCCATGCATCAATCCACACATGATTACCTCACTGCTAATGTTTAAATTTCTCTTAGTGTTAATGTCTAGATTTACATCAGTGTGAAAGTTAGATTTACCTCAGTGTTAAAGTTAGATTTTCATCAGTGTTTAAATTAGGGTCTACATCACTGTTAAAGTTTAGGTCGACATCAGATTAAAGTTTTGATTAACATCAGTGACAAAGTTTAGATTTATGGCAGTGTTAATGTTTACAATTATTTCAGTGTTTAAATTCAGATTTACCTTAGTTCCAAAATTTAGACTTTCCTCACTGTCAAAGTTTACATTAACATCAGTGTCAGAGTTTAGATTTTTACATCAGTTGGCTTGCAGTTACCTCATTTTTGCAGTTCAGATTTGCCTCATTGTTAAAGTTTAGATTTACCTCAGTGCGGAAGTTTAGAGTAACCTCATTGCAAAATTTAGATTTGTACCTATGTGTTAAAGTTTAGATTTAAATCAGCGTTCAAGTATGCATTTACCATAGTGTCAAAGTTTACATTTTCCCCAGTGTTAAAGTTTATATTTACCACAGTGTTAAAGTTTAGATTTTTATGTCATTAATTTACATTTACCACAGTGTTAAAGTTTACATTACCTCAGTGTTAAAGTTTAGATTTACCTTAATGCTTAGGGTATTTGCTTAACTAAAAAAAGACAGGTCAGCAAAAGGGGGTCTTTTGTACCACCTTTAATTATATATATATATATATATATATATATATATATATATATGGAATGAATTTTTAAAATTTACTTTTGTAGTTAACAGTAACCTCAGAGGTTATTACAGGTTTCAGAGGGAAGGGGGATATTATATTTGATTTCTTTTTCCAGCCATCTGTCTTTGTGTGAAAGAAGGGAAAGGGGTGCTTTGTGTTGACTTTTTTTCTCCCTCTTTTTAATTTTTTTTTTTCTCCATCTTTTTAATTATCACACTTCAGTTCTAAGTCACTGAGGTCAACAAATACAAATTGTTGTTGTCATAGCTCATCAGTGGACGTTGGATTGCATACAAAGTTCAACATCCTATCTTCAAGGTCAAGGACACAGGTCAATAATTTAAGCTTCTATAACATTGTTTGTGCTGCTCTGTAACCTTGGAGCAGGTTGTGATTACTTGATAAAACTTGGTATGCTTGGGGTCCAATCTTCAAAGTCAAGGTTACATTTCAGTATTTTGTATTAATGTTCTATGACCTTCTCCCTTCTGCTGTATAATCTTAAAGGAGTTTGAGGCATAGGTTTCATCTTCATATGCTGACGGTGACCACCAATACAATTTGCGGGAGATAAAAATGTTAATGGAATTTATTAAGTTAATGGTCCTGTGTTTCAGAATTGATATTTTGGAATGTGATCAGCATAATAGACCTGTGATTTTAATAAGAGTTACTGAAACAGTGTTTTATGTTTGTATCCTTTTAAAGAACATTACCGTATGGTGAGAAAATTCCATGATGAAGGCACCAAGGCCAGAGATATAAAACAAAAGGAAATGACTGAAAAACTTGAAGAAATGCAGCAGAAAAAGATGCTTGAGATGCAGGCACTGGTACAGGCACAGGCACAGGCACAGGCACAAGCGCAGACACAGGCTAAGGTCCACACACAGGCACAGGCTAAGGCACAGGAACAAGCACAGACACAGGCTAAGGTCCACACACAGGCACAGGCTAAGGCACAGGAACAAGCACAGACACAGGCTAAGTTCCACACACAGGTGCAGGCTAAGGCACAGGAACAAGCACAGACACAGGCTAAGTTCCACACACAGGTGCAGGCTAAGGCACAGGAACAAGCACAGACACAGGCTAAGGTCCACACACAGGCTCAGGCTAAGGCACAGGAACAAGCACAGCCACAGGCTAAGGTCCACACACAGGCACAGGCTAAGGCACAGGAACAAGCACAGACTCAGGCCCAAACACAGGCACAGGCTAGGGCCCAATCACAGACACATATTCAGGCACAAGCACAGAAAAAACCCAATCAGGGCAAAAGTCCAGGTAAGCAAGGATCACCTCCTCATGGTCATGGGACTAGTCCAGCAGCATTGCAGCTTCCTAGTGGTTGTAATGGATGTGACCAGCTGATCAAAGACAGTGAACTGGACTTCAGACTTGGAGACTTGGATGATGGGTACCAGAAGTTGACCTGGGTACTTGAGTACAAACATTCAACCGATCGGCATAGGAAAGCTGTAGATAGAGTGATCAGTATCATCGTTGACAAGTTAGGGGAAACCATCACCCCAGGTAAGGTTAAATATTGATTATGCCAAACTGCAGGGATAAAAGGCTTTATCTTGTTTTGTACCTTTATATGTTTTTCAGACAATTTCAGATTGCAGTGTGAAATTTTGCCATCAATACTTTCCCTGCTCATTTTAATATTGGAATTAACTCTTCTACCTTTAAATTCCAGCCCTTAGCAGTTTCCTTTTTGTGCCATTATATCATCTGGTCAGATGGAAGAGACTTCCAAATTGCCTCCCTTCTCTATTGCTAGATACTGGATGCTTAATCAGTTTAAATGTTTGCTCAGTACACAGAGCATCTTGTGGCATCATGATTGGAGTCTGTCAAGGTTATCTAGAACTCTCCCCATCTGAGTGTAAAGTTGGTACACTGTTGTTGATTAAAGATATTGGGCCAAAGTCAAGTCTTAAGTCATGTTAAGTCTCCACCCTAAGACATAAACAGCATAGTTGCAACAGTGATTCATCCCAGTATAAATTTATTCAAGCCATGACTGCAGCGACCATTTCAGCAGCAGATTATGTGTGCACTGTTGTTAGGCATCCCCCTCCCCCATACATAGTTGACTTGGCAGCTTGTATTGGCAGACTATCATTATATAATGCACCAAGAGATCTTGATCTGCAATGTTTTCTACTGAATTAGTGATGACACTGAATGATTGATATTGACACTAATGATGGTGATGTTAGTGCATAATACAGTTGATGTTGACACTAACAGTGGTGATGCTGGTGCATTATGCAGTCGATATTTACACTAATGGTAGTGATGCTGCTGCATCATAAGTCAATATCAACACAGTATTGATGTTGGTGCATCATACAGTCAATGTTGACAGTAATGATAGTGTTGCTGCTGCATCATACAGTCATTATCAACACCAATGATAGTGATGCTGGTGTGCCATACAGTTGATGTTGACACTAATGATAGTGATGCTTTTGCATCATGCATTTGATGCCAACACAAACAATAGTGATGATTGTGCATCATACATTAGGTTCAGTTTGGTGTTGACTTATAATATACTTTCAGAGGACAAGTCCATACCAGATGTCTTGGAGATCTTCATTTCAGCTGTGCCTTTATGTGACAGCAATGTTCAAATGTTCATTGCTGTTTCAGAACATAAGGATGTTTAGGCTGGACATGTTAGTGATTGACTGTAGAAATGCAGTATGGTTGTGGTTTTTGACTGGCAAGTCGTAACACAATTTTAAACATGAGCTAAAGAGAAAAAAAAATGGACTTTCAGCTTCATATTTCCAGCCTTGTGAAAAAAGGGATAAATTATAATGTTCTTAGTCTGCTTCCATTCTTGTTTGCTTTTTATGTCCTTTTGTGAGGCCCCAGTTGTGACCAGATAGGTCCCACTTTTTTCAACTTTAAATGGGGACAATGCTGAAATTTTCTGAATCCTAGATACAGCCTTGGATTTGGGAGTTGACAGTACTTTGTCATCCCACTTTGGCAGTCCATTGGTTGTGAGTTACCCTACATGTCTGAGAAAGGAAAGTGCTTGTGATTTCAGTCTCATAGCAACCTCACACAAATGTATTATCACCCATTTTTTGATATCCACCTCTACTCACTTTCATGATATCAATAAATATGCACTCAGATTGGAACATTTTACAATGAGTTTCCCAAAATTCTTCTTTAGAGCTTAAATGTGTCTGCACCATGTTGAGACCAAATTGAGCAAACTGATCAAATTATTCCATGTATGGTGGTTGCACTCATTAGAAATAAGTTTAATTCTGCATATATCATCCATGACGGCATGGACGAGTGCCTTAATCTCTACATATATCAGTCCTGGCAGCATATAATAGTGTATTCATCCCTGCATATATTAGTCATGACAGCATGGATAGTGTATTCATTCCTACATATATCAGTCATGACCACATGGAATAGTATATTCATTCCTACATATATCAGTAATGACAGCATGGAATAGTGTATTCATTCCTACATATATCAATCATGACAGCATGGAATAGTGTATTCATTCCTGCATATATCAGTCATGACAGCATGGAATAGTGTATTCCTTCCTGCATATATCAGTCATGACAGCATGGAATAGTGTATTCATTCCTGCATATATCAGTCATGACAGCATGGAATAGTGTATTCATTCCTGTATATATAAAATCAATACAGCATGGACTAGTGTGTTCATTCCTGCATATATCAACCATGACGGCATGGAATAGTGTGTTCATTCCTGCATATATCAACCATGACGGCATGGAATAGTGTATTCATTTCTGCATATGAGTGCCTTCATTCCTGCATATATAGATCATAACAGCATGAACTAGTGCATCATTCCTGCATATATCATCGGTGACAGCATGGAAGAGTGTAATCTAATACATATAAGGGGGGCATGCAGCTGATATGTATCACAGTTCATTGATATGTGGGACCACTGATAGCTAGCTAACATGTACAGTCAGTTGTGGCCCAGATAACCACTAAACCCAGTTGACAGTTGTGCAACCCCTTGTTAAGAAAACATTCGTTTTTCATTACTGGTATATTTTATTGTCACATGAACATACGTTGTCCTACCTTCACATTAGGGGAGTGGTTCATCCGTCATATGCAGACTCAAACTATATTTCCCTCTGATAGTACCTGCAGTAGAGGTCAGATGCTCTACCTATATAAATTTACCATTACTGTCAAGTTCTTCCATATCTCCTTGCAAATGTGAGCATTGTTTTTGATGTTTTGCTCAAAACCTAAACTGGATAAATCTGTGGTATACTGGTAGCAAGGGAAAGAGGAGGTAACTTAGAACATGAACAAGTTTATTCCATTTGTCTCTGATATATGGATGGGAAGGACACTCATTTTCAGTTTTCTGGGAGGGCTGGATTCTAGACTGTATATCTTAATATAATCGGGCAATAATTCTTGGAGAAATAAAATATGCTCGAAACAATTATACTTCATAGTGGTCCAAGGTATATTTAAAGATTCTTTTCTCTGTGAAAGTAACTTGGTGTTACAAATTCTTAGGTACACATTTATCTTAGCATTTTACCAAGTTTATGTAGTTTACAAGATCATTGGAATATTTTATACATTTTTAAAGATGCTGTGTCTCAGTACAATGCTCATACCATGATGGCTTGGTTGAACTTTCCTCAAATGACAATTGTCAGAGACATAAATATGGGCTAAAAGATGTCTTTCAGAACTAAAAGTTCCAAACCATTTATCTCTTCTATCCATGCAAAATAATATCTGAACCACTTAAAGTTAATAGCATTTATAAGGTTCAACATTTATATATTTTCTGTACTGAGTAATTTCTTGTGAATGTAAACTGTATGCTAAGCTAAGATGCTATTATTACATTGTGTTTGGCATTCCTTAGTAACTTGTGACGTTGGAGTTACAAAACATAAGTACCAATTTGGTTAAGACTATGCTTGAAACTCATCCATTTTAAGGGTGGAATACAGGAGTCCTGAAGTATATTTACATGGACAAATATTCCTCTGTCTCCATTCAGAAATTTATGATTGATCCAACCTCAAAACCATACCACACATTTTGCTCTCATTTTGCATTGAAATTTACCATTTAATTTTCTTCTGTTGTTTCTTATAACTGAAGTGGGGAGCTGAAATTGTGCAGATGGCAAAACATTAAACTGGTAACCCATGGGTTGTTTGTTCAGTACCTACCCAGGCCAGCTTTGGTTCATTGTTTTGGTGTGTCCATGGGAAAGATGCTTAGGTCACATATCTTCAGCATGATACAGATAGTAATGTGCTTAAAATGTCATCAACACCAACACAAAATGTTAATTCTAATGAATCCTCATTGGTTTTCTGAGAATTTTGATCACATTTGTTGATTTTGTTGATGTAAATTGCAACATAGATGTGGAGCCTGAGCATGCTTTTTCATATGTGTTCATATAACAGATGTGCACTATCTCCTTTCTGTATGCAGAGATTCCTGACAGCCTGACTACCATGTCAGAGTTCATGTATGAACGTGTGACCAAGGAGCTCATTAAGGGGAAAAAATGGAGACAAGTGGATGCTGTTGTCAGAAAGTACCGCAACAATAAGGGTTCAGATAAAATGAAAAGTTTTGCAACTTCTGTCAACATAGTTGAGGTGATTGAGGACACCTCTTTCAGGACAGCAGAGGATATAAAGCTGCAGATAGTTATTTCAATGTTGAACAGTGGGGCTACACTTGGCAAGGATGGTAAGTTTGGATAAGTATAACTCACCCAACTTTCAACATGGCAGACCCAGATCTTCTGGCACTTTATTTACTGTTTCCACACATCTTGATCTGTGTTGCGTAAATTTTACTTTCAACAACAACAGCATAGACCCAGATCTGTCATCATACAATATTCAAGCAGATTTGTTTTTGTGGTGTTCAACCTGTAGTTTAAGAACATGACATAGCGTCAGATCTGCCTTAATGTAATGTTAAAGTTTCAGTGGAGGATTTGTGCTGTGCAATTTGTCATTTCAGGTGCACAGTATAGAGCTTGATCAGTCTTCACATGATGTTAATATGACATTTAGTGACAGAAGATCAGGGTCTTTGCTGTTTGCGCTAGGATGCACATGATATATATATATATATATATATATCTATACACACACACACACACCTCCCTAGAACACAGTAGCTGGGGTTCATAACCACAATCAACATGATGCTATTTAATACTGTATGACAAGAATACACTACAATTTTATGATTATGATTTTATGAGTGTCTCAGGGATAGATAATATGGCAGACAAATGTGAATTATGTGAATGATCAAAAAGTGTACGTGTTTAAGTTTAATGGTTATTGGGGGCTGCTAATTAATAGCTTAGGTGCAGTGGTTTAAATTTTGGTCAGAGTTCATTGTCCAAACGCAATACCTTGTTAAATCCAGAATTGTGTATAACAAGGAAAAGTTGCATGCACACTTGTTATTTTTTGCCTCTTTGATATGGGATGAACTCATTTGATTTGATTCAAACAGGTTACAAGTTTGGCAATGTTATGTCAAGTAAGAGTTATAATTAGTATCGATCCAGAGGTTACTGGAGTGGCAGTGATATACTGAGGGAGTGTTGCAATTGGCATTAATCCATACAGGCTACTAGAATTGGTATTAATCAAAATAGGCTGCGAGAGTGGCAGCGATATATTGAGGGAGGGTTATAATTGATATTAATTCATTCAGGCTACTAGAGGGGCAATGGTATATTGAGCAAATGTTAGTTTTATTTCATCGATACAGGTTACAAGAGGGGTGGTGATATATTGATGGAGTGTTATAATTTGATTTGATTCATGCAGATTACAAGATGGAGAGTGATATATTGAGGTATTGTTATAATTTGTTATGATTCATACATTTTACAAGATGGGCAGTGATGTATGAAACAAGTGTTATAATGTTATTTAATCCATACTCGGGTAAAGAGATGGGAGTGTTATAATTAGGCTCTATTGTATTAGAACCATATTAGTATTATTTTTGCAAGAAAGGCCTTTTGATAATAATATAGTTTTTTCATATGATTCCCTTATGTCATCAGTAGCTACTTGAGTTGGTGGTCTTGATATTGTTTACCAATTGGATGTGAGCTGCTTGTATATGATATTCTTTCTACAACAGATGGAGCAGTATTGCTTGAAGCAGCCGTAAGTGAAGGTCATTTCAAGGTTGTTGCCGAGTTGTTGAAGAGAGGTGCTAATCCATCTGCTTTCTCCTTAGCTGCAGGGGATACACCAATACATGCTGCTCTTATGATTGGGCTCGAAAAAGACAAAGGTTAGTTACATCATATGGCATTGACTGTATTAGCTGTTATGAACCTGTCCTTTATGTTTAGTGTTTTCTACACCTTTCCAAGAATTTGCTTGAATTTATGGAACGATCTCAGAAGTCTTGACTGTTCCATCATTTAGTTTAAACATTACTTGTTTCTGATATCACTGGAGTTTTGAATATTTATATTACATTCAAGTAAAATACTGTTATTTTCATACATTTATTTCCTTTAATACTAAATTGGTGTGAAATTTCTCATGTTGATATTGAAGATAAGAATGGTGTACAGAAAAAAAATGAATTAAGATAACTTTGTGACTACACATAACTTCATCATGGCCTGTTTCTTTCAAATTCTTCTATGTTTGTAATGAAATGACATCTTCAGTTTTCAGTTTTGTATTTTTTGAACCAAAGTTTGTATTTGTGATTATTAGCAGTATTTGGTTATGCAATTAATCATGTTGGAATAGTCAAGCTATCACTCCTGGTTAGGCAATTAATTACACTGGAAAGATCAATCTATCGCTACTGGTTTCATATAATTAAGGAATTTATGCCTATTGTCATCAGCATTTTTCCTTTTCTCAACCATTTTTGATGCAACAAATACGCCTGTTTATAATTGGACATCAGTGCTTGAATGGTCAAAATATTTTGTGAGAAAATGGAGAAAATATTGATAACTTTTGTGATCTTTTTCAGGTAATTTCACACTATTTAAGACATTGTTGAGCCAGTTTGACTTGGACCCCAAGAAGTTTGCTTGTCTTGACCCATCTCAAGTTGATGCCAATGGAGACTGCTTATTCCACCTTCTTGCAAAGTGTAAAGTCAGTAATACAGCACTTAAAGGGATAGAGATACTCTGTTCCCGCAAACTGAGCTCCAGTGTTCGTAATTCAGAGGGAAAACTTCCAATAGACTATATTACCAAGAAAAATGACCGACGGAAACAGTTCCTCCGACTAGCTGCAGCTGCAGAGGTATCCCAGAAAGAAAGTAGTTCCTCTGAAAAAGGCAACAGCCTCAATGAAAATTCAACACAGGAAGAAGTAATAGATGAGACAGGAAGAAAAATTATGGAAATGGTGAAACCTTCCACACACAGAGAAGCTCGGAAAAAGAAAATTGAAGAAATGATAAGGCTCCTGGATGAGAGCAAGCTGTCTGTGTTTGGCTTACCAGTAAGCAAACCTTCCACTTCTGAAACAAAACAAGAACCAACTGAGACAACACTGTCCATGATATCTCCACAACAGAGTAGTGTTCAGGATAAAGAAGCAAATGCATCAACAGGTGCAGAGTCAGAGAAAAGCGAGCAGGAAGAGGGGCCCCCATTGAAGAAGATAAAGCGGGAACAGGGTGTGGAACAAGAGGCTGATCCTGAGGCAAATAAAGAGGCAGAGCCTGATGATGCTTTAGGTACAGGTGCTTTGGAAGCAGAGGAAGAGGAAGAGTCTGAAGATGAGGAAGAGGAGGAGGTGGAAGAGATCACAATTGATGCTCAGGTATCTGCAGATAGGTCATACAGACTGTGATAATAGGATAATAAAGTGATATTTGACACATTGGCAAAACATTTCATCATAACCCTCAATGCTGGTTGTTGTTTCTGAAGGACAGATTAATTAAAGATGCCTACTAATATACTTTCCATTATTTTCATTCTAGAAGTTGTTGCATGTGGAAAAGTTCGTAATTTTTCATATACCCATCTTAAATAGGGCATATTTGATGGTACTGATTGCCTCTGTACATTGGACCGTTGATATTGGCATGTCATATTCGTATCTTTGTAATGGTTGGAGAACCTTTGCCCAGGTATGTGTAGCATGACTAGATGCTGTGTTGCATACCATAGTTATGCCACCTTGTCTGAAGGTCAAGGTCATGTACCATAGCTGTTGGACCTTGCCTCAAGGTCAGAGTCACCATAAGGGAAAATTGTAATTATGTGGCTTGTATCATTGGGTATTTCTTTAAAATCCCTGAAGAGGTTTGAAAGAAGATTTAGCTATTGGTCTGTCTATATTTGTCTTGTAAAAGAATGGGTTTTGTTTTATCAGTTTTTTTTAAGAGTTAACTCAATATAGAAAAAAAAAATATTGTGTATATTCATGTGTCACACTCTGGATAGTAAACATCTTGTGAACTGTTAGAGATATCTTCATGATGTAGCATGTATATGTGTCATGCCAAGAATTTTGGTTCTTTTTCAGTTTTACCTTTAGAGTGGGGAGGGGATATTCTGTACTCACTTATTGATAGGTCCAGTTAAATTCAGAGCTTAGCATGTATACAAAAGTATTATCCTTCGGCAACATTGAAACATTTACTGTAATATTGGTGATATTGTTGGTTTACAGTTTATATTCTTTTTATCACCACATTGCTTTAAAAAATGTCAAAAGATATTGTAATTGTTTTTGTTATACCCACAGTTTTAGAAAATGTCACATGTATATTTAATTTCCACATAGCAGTAATTGAAAATCTTGTTATTACTAAAGTATGCATTTTTGGCTTATCCCCTGTGGTCTTTGGCAATGTTGTCAAGGGTCAGAATTTTTGCAGTTACAATCAAATTTTGTAACTACTTTGTTTTCACCAAACTTTGTACATGTATTCTTTAGAGAAAGGCACATGATATGTATTTCAGTATTTGGGTCATGACCCCCAGGTCAGAAGGGAGGGAGACTTCTGTTGAGGTGGTATGGCGTGTGGCAAACATGTAATACAGATAATGTAGATTTGTCATAGTAAGTCCATTAAAATTGTTAAAGTGTTGCCACAGTGGTGACCAGCTGCATGGACGGTGGAAACGGGAGGGGTAGATTTTATTGGGTTAGAAGTCAGGGAGTGAAGATTCAGTATTATATATTATCTATTTGGACCTCAGATCCATGGATCAGTATAAGGTGTTGTGTTGAGGGCTCCTGTTTCTGTTGTATATTACCCATCATAAGTCATCCAGTCGTCTTCTATCTTTTCCATCATAATTCCCTTGATAGAACTCGGGAGTCTATATTTCTTACAATGTTTCCTTACATAAAAGTTAACTTTACATAAAAGCTTACTTTTAAAGCTCTTGGAAGACTCTGATAATGGGTAATAGACTTCATATTAGTTACGCCACTGTCTTTAGGAAGATGTTTCATCAGGACATAGTAAAATAGGAAAAGCATGATATTAAGGTCAGAGATAGTACATCTTGTTCTCTTACAATGCTGCATAAGCCATCTTGGTGAAATTGTCAACTTTTATGTAAGCTAGGTGATCTATATTGCATTTACTTGGTCCTTTTGTTCTGCATTGATTATTTTCACCACCCCCTCCCCCAAAAATAAACACATAATAATATCGCGACAGTGTGTGTTTTGGGGGTAAAGTGTCAAATGCATGTGTAAGGTAGTTTTGTGAATTTCTGCTTCTGGTTTAGTATGTACCTAGATCCATTTCCCAGAAGCTTTAAATGTTTTTGTCTAAATATCAGACACTATTGTTATTTGAATTAACACTTTTCATAGGTATTTGATGATTTGGCCTGGGAGGTAGAATGCACAGCAGATGTGTGGAAAAAATTGCGAGATAAGCACATACCACCAGCTATAAAGACCAGAATAGTACGGAAGATCCATCTGCTGGCTAGTGGGGAATGGCAGCCTCACCTGTGCAAGAAGTTGAAGAAGGTGCCAACCAATCTGCAGCTGTATGAAGCCAAGGTGTCCAAAGGTATCATCACAATATCTAGTTGTGGTTATAAGGGCCCCACTTGATAATGTTTGTCAGAACCCGGTAATAAATGTTGTCTATCAAACAACAATTTAGTTCCTACCGCATAACATTACTGTGAATTGTTCAACTTTAAGTTAATTTGCTATGCAGCTTAAATCGATAAGATTCCAAAAGATATTTCAATTCATGTACCATGAGTCAAAGGAGTTTTGATCCATGATTGCCCATCATCTTATCTTTTGTTTCCATAGTTGAAGTTTACCAGTGATTGTTGAAGTTTTTTAGTGTTCAGCTCAGTATTGATGAGATCCTGATTATTTCAATTTCCACCATATATGTTTCTCATATAGATTTATGCCCCTTGATTTTTCATCTTCCTGAATTTTGTTTCCACATCAAAGCTAGGTTTGTTGCATTTTATTAAATTTTGTCACAACACTTTATTTTTAATTCCATTGTCTCATTTACTGGTGTTATTCACAATGTCTGCCAGTCCTTTTGGCTTTGGACCGCTCCAGTGGCCTAGTGGTTAGAGTGTCCGCCTCAGATGTGGGAGGTCGTGGGTTCAATCCACGGCCGAGTCATACCAAAGACTTATAAAATGGTACTAACAGCTGCCTTGCATGGCGCTTAGCATTAAGAGGTTAGTGTTAGGACTGGTCAGCCTAGTGTCAGGATAATGTGACTGGGTGGGACATCATGCTACATGTCTGCAGCATGATGCCCCAGTGCTAGACATCACTATAAACTGCCACACTGCAGACATCATAGCATATGACCGAAAAATTGTTAAAGCTACGTTAAAAATCCAAATCACACACACACCTTCTGGCTTTGGCTTTCAAAGCTGAACTTAAAATGAAATGTGTTTATGTCTATAATACCTTGTTTGAGTTTGATTTTTCCACATCAATTACAGGAGTTATCTGCCCCTGAGTGTCAGGCCTCCTCACATTGGTTTCCAAATAATTACCTTATTAGAGTTTGTTTGATTTTGAAAAAATGTTTATTTGGTCCTAAACAGAAATTAGGTCCCTAAGACATCCAGTATAGCAAATGTGGTTGTCATCAAGAAAATCTTGTCACCACTCATCCTGAATGGATGGTCATATTTACATTGGACTGTCACTAAAGGACCTTGATGCCTGCAGGTGAAAATGCCGAACATATGACCTTTCACAAGACCACCAGATATTGTTATAACTACATCAAAACAAATTGTAATAATTTCTTTAGTGTTTTTATTTTCTTTCACCATAAGACTTGTTATGTCTGATTGGTCCTAATTGAAAATGATACGGAACTGACAAACTGTACGGCAACCATGGTGACCATCTTGAAAATCTCCTTATGGTTACCTTTCCAGAATCTGTAGACTTCTTGCAATAATTTAATTAGTTTTGATTGAAAATGGTGCAGATTTGATTATTTTTTTAATTTCATGTTAATCCATTTTTGGTTATGCCAGAGTATTGAAATTTGGTAAGAAGCTGTATAGCTGCGGGATTCTATATCCCCTCCCAAAATAGGTCACTTTGACTGAATTCTTTGTGCCAGAAATTATCATATATAGATTTAACTCGGTAAATATTGGCCTAATCAATGCAGTTACAATTAATCAAAACTACCTGTTGTGTGCTATAATTATAGATAAGTATCATTTCATGATTGTTTATTGAATGTAATAAAAATTAACAATTCTAGATAATACTCGATATAAAAACATTTCACAAATATTTTAAAATATGTATATAATATTTTTCATGTGGTGAGTACAAATAAAATAAGGAGCAATTCTAAATGACTGTTCACTTGCTTCTGAAGACTGGTAATGTAGTCAGAAGCAATCCTAAATGACTGGTCACTAGTTCTCAGTGACTGGAAAATGTAGTTGGGAGCAATCCTAAATGACTGTTCACTTGCTCCTAGTAACTGCTAGTGTATAAAAGCAATCATAAATGACAATTCAATAGCATTGATGACTGGCAATGTAGTCAAGAGCATTCCTAAATAGCTATATAGTATCCCCTTTAAAATCCTTATTTATATTCATTGCTTATATTTGTGTGCCTCCAATTTAGGTGGAAGAGTATTGTGGGAGCTTGCAATTGCTTTCTCCCCACGCTGCAGTGAGACAGCAGAACAGCGCCTGGCTGGGGAAGAGGAGGGTGCTTTTCATTCAGTAATCGGTGGAAGAATCTACTCAGAAATCATCCGTGTCTGGGATATTGTACTTGACCATGACAAACTGTACAGGTACATTTCAAATATTTTCTCATGCACAGACATTCATGCACAGACATTATGTGCACAAACAACACTGTTCATGTAGAAATCCGGAGATCTTTTTTTTTGTTTTTCTTTCTGTTGTCACATTTCTCTTTTCTACTCTGATTTGAATGCCACTTTGAACTAACTTGATTTAAACATTTATGTATCATTACTAGAAGGTATGTTGCATAGTACTTTTATAGTCTTGTTGTCAGAGGTCAGCATTTTCATGTTCTTATCTCAGTCCTGTAAATCTAAAGCTGACTGAGATAAAGGAATGCTAGTCTGTGGGATTACATATCCTCAATGGAAGATGTATGTGTTATCATAATTGACGTTATATCACTACGATCACTATAACAATCCATGTTTCCTTAGCACTTTGGGTGGGACAAATAGATTCACCAGATTTGATTATGTGCTGTTCTGAAGAAAAATAAATGGGAGTGTTTGTTAGGATGTGGTGTTTCAAAATTTTGATTGGGCTGGCTTCCAGTTGCATTTGAAAACCTATTATTTTGGTTTTTATTTGAATGACTCGGCCAGTTTTCACTATGTATGTATGTACAGTCTCCAGTTTCTGATCTTTGATAAGGATCTCATTCTGTTAGCTCATTTCTTGGTTATTACGTTCATTTTTCAGCACTTATTTCCATCCCCAAACTTTGAGGAAGCCCTACATAAGTCAGATTCTGAATTTGCACTTCCAGTGTTTATATATAATTCTTTATGGTGTTGGTGAGTTTGTTCCCTGGTTTAAACTTCCTCATGGTAGCAAAGAGTGCCTCATTACACACTTGAAACTAAAGCTTTTTTGAGGTATACTGTTGAGTAATTTAAGTTTGACATTGCACATATTTTTCACAAATCATGCATATCTTGACTATCTGCTCTTTATTACTTCATTCCATTCTGAACCATTCTTGCTTTTTAGCAGTTCCTTTCACTGCTCAGGATTTTCAGTCCATTCAGAAGCACTTTAATCACTACTTTAACAGGATGGGTTTTGAGTAAGATAGCTTGTTCGTTTGAGTACAGTTGGAGGCTACCCATCCTTGGCAGTGTTATGATGTGTGTGTTGAGTCAGTGCTTTTAGCCACTAGATCTGATCAATAATTTGTGAACATTTAAAAGTTTTTCTTTGCTTCAAGAATTTAGCACATACAGTGTAGTTTTAAGGTTATTTATGTAGGTGATACTGTCTTGACACATATCGTAGACAGTTTCATGATATATATGACGCGTATAATTTTCTTGCAAAATGCCTGTGTGATTAGGCTGATGCAGGTAGCATATTCTATATATTGCATCCAACAACAACATAAACACTTTAGCGTTCAAAGGAACGATAAGCCTCTTAAAATGTTTTAATAATCATTATAGAAGTATACAAAGGAATATTTATATTGTTGGGGGAAAAAGCAGGAAAGGCAACAGTTGTGTTGATTGGACATCATTTTGTCTTTGTCTCATGATGAGATAGATGGCTGCCATTGCCACTTAAAATTGAAAAAGCAACCAAATAAGAACTGAAACAAATCCAAGGATTATGTCAAGTTCAGAGATCTAGCAGGAAGCATCAAGCTCCATGTGGTTTGGGACTGCCATTTCTGAAATTTTGCTGGTATTAAGGTTGTAGAGTACTTTACAAACTGTACTGTAATTAAAGTCACAGTGTACTTTACACACTGTACTGGTAATTAACGTTGTACTATACTTAACAAACTGTACTGGTAATTTTTTTGTAGTGTACTTTACAGACTGTACCAGTAATTAAGGTTGCATTCTACTTCAGAAACTGTTCTGTTAATTAAGGTCATAGTTTACTTTATAAACTGTACTGGTAATTTAGGTTATTGTGTACTTTACAAACTGTACTGGTAATTTAGGTTGTTGTGTACTTTACAGACTGTACTGGTAATTTTGGTTATTGTGTACTTTACAAACTGTACTGGTAATTAAGGTCATAGTTTACTTTACAAACTGTACTGGTAATTTAGGTTATTGTGTACTTTGCAAACTGCAAACTATACTGGTAATTTAGGTTAGTGTGTACTTTGCAAACTGTACTGGTAATTTAGGTTAGTGTGTAGTTTACAGACTACTGGTAATTTAGGTTATTGTGTACTTTGCACACTGTACTGGTAATTTAGGTTATTTTGTGTACTTTACAGACTGTACTGGTAATTTAGGTTATTGTGTACTTTACAGACTGTACTGGTAATTAAGTTCGTAGTATACTTAAACTGCTGGTAATTAAGCTCATAGTGTATTTTACAAACTTCTTTACTTAAAAATAATATTTGCCTTCTCTGCATAAGTCTCAGATCAGTCACACATCTGAACATTTTAAATGCAATTTTACACATAGACTGTAGCAGTACATGAAATTTCACTGCACCTTAATGAAGTTTTGTCAAACTTATGAATAATGTTGACTGCTGTACAGAACAAGTCTTGCCAGTGTTGACAGGTCTGAAATTTCTTGCTTGCTACAGGTAGTGAATTTAAAGACCCAGTTGATTGTAATAATCGGAGAAAACAATGGGACCCACTTCCTTGTTTAGAGACATAGCCACAGATTTAAATGTTGAAAAACAAGATGAAAGCTTTTGACACCCATGAAAAAAATGAATTTATTTGCCATAATAATAGAGGAATGCACAGCCTGTCATTTATATCTCTATATATTTATATAAAATAAACATAATAAACATTAGAAATAAATGGAGAATGATGCATCTGCAGCTTGAGAAAGAAGTAGATTGTAGGCATAAGATTATTATGGAAAGGGTATTGGGGGAATATAACTAAAGCAAATCTTTTTATGGGTATCTGGTGCACTATTAGGAATGTTTTCAAGTATGTACATTTTAATCCCTTCACAACCAAAGCTGGAAGGGGATATAGCTAGCCCAGCAAATTGTCAAGCCAATCTGCATCACAGCACCCTACTGATAATAAATGGTAAATTTACTTGACACACACCTATTTTCAGGCCGTTAGCCTCACACCAGGTTGGCAATTTCAATCATGCAGTCATAGCAAGTGCTGTATTACTGTTAATAAACTATATTTTCTGGTTGGGGGCAATCACTGGCTGTTATGATGCATTTTTATGCAAGTTACTTCAACTGATGTTCCCATGGCTATCAAACCTCCAGACAAGTCTGTACATTGTTAACTTCTCTAAATATTGCCCTGTTACTGAGGGGATTTTTATGTGCACAGATAAATACCATGTTTTCTTTTCCAGGTCTATTCAGAGATCCGCAGAAAGAATCATCAAGTCTCATAACCGTGGAGAGTCTTGTATTATTCAGAAGAAACTCCAGAGCATTCAGACCCAAACCAATACAGAAAGAAGAATCCCTAAGCTCTTTGCTGAAGCAGAAGTGGAAGTTGACTTAAACAACTTATCTGAGCAGCAACAGAAAAAGCTGCAACAATATTTCCCACCAGCAAGTCCAAATGAGACAGAGTATCACATCCTGAAGTTTTACTCCTTCAACTCGGCACTTGTCAGCCATGTTCTGCAGAATATAGACATAAAAGTGGACTTTCCATTCCGTGTCACTGACTTGGAACATGCCATCATCACACTAAAGTCCAAGGCTCCATTACTACTACTGGGTCGCAGTGGTACAGGTTTGTAGAATTCGAACTATTGAGAACTATGGCATTGATACAAATATAGTTTATGTACACTACAGATAACTATGGCATTGTTTAAATTCAGTTTATTTACTCTAGAGAGCAATATGGCATTCGTTCAGACAGTTGAACAAATAAATCAACTGATATTATTCCCACAGATGAGTTACAGTAGAAACGAAACTGGTCAGGGACGGGGTGACTAGGACACCCCAGCAGGAGGGTTCGCCTCCACATCCAAACAGTCATTATCTTCCCTACATATATCTGGATGTTTTGTTTTTTCCAGGAAAGACAACCTGTTGTCTGTATCGTCTGTGGTCACAATTCCTGTCATACTGGACAAAGGCTAAGGAAGCTGGTGCCCCACTCCTACCGCGTACTTTAGAATACTTTCATCATGAGGAAGAGGAGGAGAAGGAGGAAGAAGAAGGGGAAGGGAAAGAGAACAGTTTGACTGAAGAGACAGAAGCAGGTTGGTATTTTAGCACTAGTTTCAGGGTTCCCACGCTACCGGGAAATCGGGAAAAAGTCGGGAGAAATGATAATTTTTTTCCCGACCGTGAAAAGTCCTTGAATTTTGCAAATATTGATGAAAGTCGGGAAAACCCCGGGAATTTTCTGCCACCACTTGACGCTCGAAACGGTCATGTAATTGAGTCGTAACTAAACTGATGGTGAGTTAAATTTATCAAGTTCTAACCAGAATATTCGGAGGGTGCAGTATGGATCATTTGGGTGCTTGCAACACACATATATGCTGAACGAATCCAAACGCTCAGTGGATTAGATTCATCTCGTAGACTTTTATTTTCAAAGTCAGCTCGATATCCATATCTTTGCTTACAAGAAAAATATGCAAACCAGTCTAGCATCATAAGAGGCCAACATGGGGGCGGCAAAGCGTAGCCGCTTACCGGATGGCCTAGCAAACTTTAAACGTTGTTAGATGCATGCATGAAATCGATATGAAAATTACTTATTTTCTCAGAAATTGTGAGTATTAAAATCGTTATGTCTTTAATCTGTTCAAAGACGAGATAAAACTACGGCGTTGATGAAATGTGACGTACCACTCGCGATTCCATTGCTGGTCGCACGAGTACACAAATCGAACAACCCACATTTTCAAATGTTGTAGAGAAAACATTTTAATAAATATTAAATGAAATTCGTAAACTGGTTGCGATAAAAATACAAAAACGAAAGAACACAAACTTTTCCATGTTTATAGGCCTGTATGCTGATAACAACTTCTGGAGTCTTGTTGTGTTACGTGACTACCATGTTGACGTGCTCTCTGCTTGATAAATCAGACTGGCCAGATTGCTGGGTTTAAAAAAAAGTACCTGACTTTCATATAAGGTAATTGAATTTCTGTACAACAACATTAAAAAGGAGTTTGATGTTTGATATCACGTGACCATTGGACTTCAGATGTCATCATTTGAGATTTGTGAAGTCATGTGACTATTAATGCAAATTGCGCGAACCGGGTCAGGTTTCATCTGTGCCATAGTTTCGTTGAGTCTGTCAGCGGATTAAAGACATAACGATTATAATACTTGCCATTTCTGAGAAAATAAATAATTTTCCTATCGATTTCATGCAGGTATAAGTATATATAACAAGTTTAAATTTTCTAGGCCCTTTGGTAAGTGACTACCATATGTCACTAACGTACGGTGGCGGCAAATTCCAAATTTTCGATATGCAATTGCAATGACTCCACACCCCAACCAAAATGTCCAAATATGAAAAATGGGATGGGAATATTCGGAGGAAACCCGGATTAGAAAACAGACTGCTATTCGTTTTAAGCCAAATTTGTAGTCCAAATTGTTGAATCTCAGAGCTGAAATGAGAAATTGTCACCCCTTATATTAAATATTAAAAACCGATACACCCCCTGGATCAATACAGATTTGGGGACTGGTTAAATGAGTTACAAGAAGACAAGTTGATGTTACAGAAAATTCAGTCCTTGTTTATACAACAATATATAATTTTGAATGTCATTTGTCAAAATTTAAATCATCCCTTTCAAAAATGTTTTTTAATTGATGGATTTTTAACCAGATCATCTTAAGATTAGGTTGTTCGAAAAATTTTGTTTGGGATTTTATTGGCACAGATAAATTCAGGATTAAATTCTTTTCGCTACAAGACAAGATTCTAATTATTTGCATTTATTGGGGTTTTTTTATACTGTAATAGGAAATGTTTCCTTTCTATAAGATGCATACATATATATATATATATATATATATATATATATATATATATATATTTATATATATATATATATATTGCTACATAATTCTTTAGAATTAAAGGTTTGAAAGGAAACAAAACTGATTTATGTTTATTATGTTGTTCGCAATTGGCAACATAATGCAGGTCAGCAAAATAAAGTTAGAATATTTATTTTGTACATTGAAATGACTTTACATGCCAATTTAAAGGAATATAATCAAACTTGTTTCGTGTGATACATTTTCTGGTTTTGTACATGATCATCTTTTCTGACTTAGATTAATTTGGAGAGTCTTGAAAGAGAAACATCTTTAGATTTAGAAAATGCTTGTTTCATAATCTAAAATGTTCTTCAATTCCATTCAGTAATGGTCATATGTGAACCTTGAAAAAATTAATTTCATCCTGGAAAAACCCTGGAAATGACCTGGAAATTTATCTTTGGAAAAGCGTGGGAACCATGTAGTTTGTCTGTTATGCAGTTATATCCATGACAACTACTGAAAACTGGATGTGTGAGAAAGCTACCAGTAGCACTTTGTGGGTCAGTAGTTCTTACTGGGTTTTCCTCCAAGTTCTTCCTCCACCAGTTATACTGGCTGCCATATATAGCCTTTCTTGCATTGAGAAATGGCATTAAACCCCAAAACAACAACAACTGCTGAAAACTTCATGGTTTTGTGACAACATCATGCTTTGATTGCCATGGAGTAATACAGTGAGATATATTTTGGATACTTTCAGAACGAAATTCTCAACAATGAGTAAGTTATTTCAGATATCATTTATTTTAGGGTTTAACCCATTTTATACTGAAACCCAATCAGAAATGATGAACAGACCTGGCAACACTTACAGTTTTGATGTAAGTCTTATGGAAATGACTTTTAAAATACAGACTTGCAGAACAAAAGCTCACATTACCAGACCTGTGCACCCTCCGTATTTTTCCGTATTTAGTACGGGAAAAATATCAAATACGGAAATACGACTTCAAGAGCTAAATCCGATTTTGTGCGAGATAAAATACGGAAAATTTGTATTCGACAAGTACGAAAAACAAAGAAAGGAAAGAAGCACGAAAATAAAGCAGTAGTCAGACCCGGTTATCACAATTATGTCGGGAGTGTCAAAAAATCGTCAACATAACTGGGTCCTGAGATATCAGGGTTTAGTTGATAACTCTACTGCAGAACAATGATTATGCATCTTAAGTACCAAAATGCGGAGTTTTGTTTCTAAAAACAAATGACATTTGAAATGCACAATAAAAATAATAATGCAGTCATGCCTGGTTGCAGAAAAAAAGAAGATTGGATGTCTTTTAAATGAGATTAAGTAACAAGTCACACATTTTTACAACAATAAGTTACTACAACATGTCAGTGGTCTAAAGTTGTTTTTATTTCCCTGTGAATAGCCTTATCCCTTTGGTAGCCTCAGCAAGAAAATGGTTTTCTCACGCTATCAAAAATCTAGGCTAATAGAAGTACATGTACATGTAGGACTATACTTTTTTTAGAAGTGTTTTCTTTCGTTACAGCTGACTTGTGACTAGCAGCAAAATTTAACTGACCAAAATTGTGTGAGAAAATCAATAGTTTTTTTATCGTCATTGGTTCCTTTACACCAGTATATGCCGGTTTTTACTGATAACATTTGCTTCTGTACTGGAAAAGGACGGGGCTGTTGATATTCATGTACCAACAAACTGCAAAATGTGTTTGAAGTCTTTGAAGTTAACTGTCCCGACATCAAATTCTGTATGAAGCCAAACTTATCCCATTCATACAGTTGTAGTCCCATATCCCTCCCGACTTTGATCACTGACCGTCGGCAAGAACACAGCACCAAGGGGGGGGGGGCGGCTAGTCTCTTTGATGGATTGCAAGACTTTGATATTCAAGACAAAAACAATACATATGAAAACACTTCTCTTTCTGTTTCAAATTTGCCTTCTGCTTCATTGCGTTTGTGTTGAAGAATATGTAATCATGGTACGGCAATCGACAATTTCAAAATAAAAATACTGGGCGCTATGGTTTTTTTTTTTTTTTTTTACAATACCGTTGGTGCTTTTATTTACTCTCGTTCAAAATAAATGTATTGGGGGGGTAGCTCACAGGGGCTCGTATCGTTGATTACAATTTACCATCATACATGTACTATATAATAACTACAAGGGAGGACACTTCTCTCCTTTCTTGTGCGACCTATTTAAGAATAAACGCTGATATTTCAAGCTACATTTCGCGTAATGTAATAAATTTGGTACCGATATTTAGCTCAGGCATTCGACTTTGTATGCGTAACCAAAGTTTGGCTTACTATCATACCTTTAAGGAATGCCAGACCATTTTCCCACGGTACTGCCCGATATGGCCCTGATCGCGCCTGCTTAATATGCAAGAACAACGCGCTGAATGGAATACTCCCTTCTCATTGGCCAACTGAAAATGAGTTATAAACAAATGCAGGACGTCATTTTCTTTTAACCAATGAGATGACAGTATTCCATTCAGCGGGATTTCACTTGCATATTAAGCGGGCGCGATCAGGGCCATGTCGGGCATGTTATAATGTCCATTTTGAACGCAGCTTATGTAAAGGTCAGAAACGCCTTCATTCAGTTTCCTTACTCTAAAGTATTGTTTACAAGATAATCTTATCCACTCTATGCAAGTGATAAACCGTGCATTGATGAGACTGGTTGATTAGCATTTGTACCAATAAAATTTAGTCTTCTAGCGGCTTTTTCTATCCTTGCTGGTACAAGGTACCGGTAATAGCGGAAACGTCAGATCATTTCTTGTAAAATTTCTCTTGAGATGGACGTTAAAAGTTGCATTTCGTCTCATTAAGTGGGTCCACTTGTTACTTCGGACCGAAACTAATACCCAGCATAACAGGGTTATCGACTTAACAGGTGTCGAGATTAAGCGGGAAGAAAATAACATAACAAAGAAGGATTTTTTCGGGATGCTCGATATATGCGGGTTCTCGAGATAATAATACCAAACGTTCAACCGACTGCGACGAAGACTCCCTGCGTGTGACTCGTGCTGAAGTTATGATGTGCAAACTCGTCGCTTACCACAATCTGCCATTAGCAACAGCTGATTCCTTGAGTGATGGTTTCAAACTTTTGTTTCCAGATAGCAAAATTGCTGCAGGTGTGTAGATATTTATTTATTTTAATTTATATCATGTTTATCTATTTTTATGACATTTACTTACAAGGCAATTCCAGACAATTACAGTAATCTAAAACCTTTTCATACATGTATTTTTACCAAGTGAAGCGCACATACACAGTGTTACGTATATGTAATTTAATTACTTGTGTGTTAGTTTTAATTTTTTTACTTTTATTTCATTACATTATTGTAATGATGATTTTAATCACTAGATTTGACATTGTTTTCGGAAAATTCTGTTTTCTGTGTTGACCTGATAAACACATAATTCGATTGCTTCATTGTATTTTTAGCTCACCTTGGTTGAGAAGCTTGTAAACACTAAGTTAAAATGATTGGTTATTACTAAGGTCATGTTCGGTCCACGTGTTAGTCGTGTTGTATACAGCCTTTTTTTTATTATTCATTTCCAGCGTGAGAGTCTGATTTTTAGATAGGGCTATTTTAGGCTACGTGCTAAATAGCATTTTTTTAACTGTGCTATTCAAATTAGTGATCACGTAGCTCCGTCACGTGAGCCACCATGTGATCTAAAATCTCGGGTTAAAACAGACGTTTTCTAGTAGATTAGTCAGTCATAAACAACACCTTTAAGAGCTCAAGGTGTTTTTAGTGTTGTTGCCAGTTGATTTTAAAGTTCTTCTAATTTCTGGGGATTTATAAATTTACATTCTCTGGAAAACATTCATAAGTGCTTTTCTTCATCATATTCTTGGACAAAGACATTTGTTGGAAATTCTTAAGAATTCTAAAGCCAGAATATTATTCTTGATTCACAAAATTCAACGAGGAACTGTTGACACAACAGCACACAACAGGTTCATCTGACGTCATCGTCCGCCATCTTGGAACTTCGTCGGGATTCGAACTTGGATTCATTTAGGACATTTTAGTGAAAGGACTTATATTTTTAGATTCCAGGATTAATTTTTGGATTATATTCACAACTGTAAGTCCTTTTTCATATTTTTACTGTGTTTTCTAAGGAAATAATTTTTTTTGTTAAATTTTACAAAGCTTGTTGACTTCACTCATTTCTTTTGTTACTTTTGAACGAGCCCACACGCAACAACAGTTGGTACCAGGCACCTGTTAAATTTAATCCCAGCTAGTTATTTGAATTTGTTAAAACTTACAAATTCTAAAATAGAATCAGTTTCAATGGACCATTGTTTGAATAGTTATGGTGTGAACACCTTTACTGAACTAACTTGTATATTGTACAAAATACAATTTCTGTATGTTTTAGATATGAAGTGTGGCAGAAAGATAGCAACTGCTGTTGTGAAGACTCTGGGAAAGGCACAAGAAAGGAGCTTGTCTGAGAGGATGCAGACTGCAGCCTTCACACTTTCTACAGATGGCAGTAATGATAATAGGAGCAAGCAGTTCCCAGTTGTAATTAGATCAATGGACCAAAACACAGGACTTGTTCACTCGAGCTACTTTCCCTTCCTGTCTGCACTGGATCTGTCACAGGAGAAAACATATTCAAAATCCTGGATGGGGAAATCAATGCACGCAACTTATAGTGGAGTAATTGTTTAGCACTTGGATGTGACAATGCCCCGGTTATGACTGGGAACAAAATTGGTGTAATTTCATACATTAGAAATAAGCATGACAGTGTATTCTTGGCAGGATGCTGCCTCCATGTTGTGCACAATGCAGCCCAAAAAGAAGCAAAGTGTTTACCTGATGTGGCTGAGTTCTTGCAGGATGTATATTATTATTTCCAGAAAAGTGAGAAACGACAGCACAAATTCTCTAGTGTTCAAGATCTTTTTGACATTGAGCAGAAGAGAATGCTCGATCATGTTTGTACCAGATGGCTAAGTATTGGTCGTTGCCTGGAGAGATTGCTACAAAATTGGGAACCTTTGAAAATGTTCTTTAAATGAGAATTTGATGATGTCAAGACAAAGTTTCATCTTCAACACAGTTTGCTGAGAGCAGTGACAAACCATATGCCCACAAGAAAGTAGAAAACATCCTGAAGTTCCTGAAATTGCCTACAAACAAGCTTATGTTCTGTTTCTGGGCTATACTGTAAAGATGTATGATGATGTGCTTGTTGTTCTCCAGTCAGATGAACCGAAGATACATGTACTGAGAAAAATGCTGGTCAACCAGATTGTGAAAGTACTTTGTCGTTTTCTCAAACCAGCTGCCATGTCAAGTTGTGTGCCTGAAGCTGTTGACTTCAATAGCAGATAAAATTTAAAAGACAACAATGACTTAGTCATAGGTAATGCTGCCCGCAGATTCATTGCCGACTCTGACAATAATGATCAAGCAGTTCTATGGGGATGTAAAGCTGTACTTTAAGAGTGTTTGCAGTTACCTGATTGAGAAGCTTCCTCTCAAAGAACCAATCTTGAGACATGTAGTTGTAGCAGATGCTTCTTTGCAACAGACAGCCAAACTGAGTGATCTGACTTTCTTCCTGCATAGATTTCCAGCACTATGTCCTCCTGGTTGCACTATTGACACTGTTGTTGAGCAGTTTGCTATATATCAATATACAGACCTATCCACCTGCACCAGACAAAGAATGGATGAAACCTGGGCTGCAGTTGGCAATAAGAAGGATGAAGAGGGGCATTGTTCCTCAGTGAACTTTCAGTTATAATGCAAGGAACACTAACCATTCCCCACAGTAATGCCCACTGTGAGAGAATCTTTTCCACAGTGCGTAAGAACAGAACAGAGCAGAGGTCGTCAATGGGAGACGACACTCTAGAAGCATTGTTGCTTATTAAATCAAAACCTGTTTATCCTTTTGAATCCCAATGCCAGTACTCAGTTGAACATCTACAGAAGTTGAAAAGTGTCTACTATGAAATGAATAAGACAAGTCAATGATCCTCTTTCCAGAATACATGTAGCACTGAACTTGACACTGCTTTGCTGTAACCTTCAGCATCTAAGCTCAACACTGATGATCATTAATACATTATTTTCAACTGTTAATTATTTCAAATATTTTAAATATGAAATATTTTGCATAATTTTTGCAGTATGGGTCATTGTATTAACAGTTTGGATATAAGATGCATCGGTAATGTTGTGCGTTTCTATTGGTGTGCACTTGTGAAGAATACTGAAAGCTGAAATGAAAAACTGAAAATATCCCTGAAAATACTGAAAAGCATTATAAGGGGGTGCACAGCTCTGCATTACCAAAATACAATATTTTCTGCAGTAAAATCTGGATACTGGCTTGTCTGTATTTGATTTGGATCTAGATTTCATATTAGATTCAGTGGCATTTGTAAGGGAACCAGATTAATTTACCAGAGTACCTTAGACACTTCAGTTTGCACTTATGTTGTTAAGAAAGGTTGCTTTCTTTTAAAAAGAAAAGAAATGGTGTGCCACAAGTGACATGTCAGGATGAAAGGACAATAGACTTCTTAGAAAGTCTTAATAGGATGGAAAAGTAAAGGGTAATATTTAGATTCTTGGGGAAAAGGCAGGAAGGGCAACAGTTACATTTAGTGGACATCATTTGTTGATTTGAGTGTGTCACATGGTGGGAGAGATTATTTCCATTATCATGGCCCACATAAAAGTATTTTTCTAAAGGGTTACGTGAAGATGAGATATCAAGCAGCCACTGAGCTCTATAGGGTTTGGAGTTGCAGTTTGTGAGACTGTACTGGATGTATTTAAGGTTCAAGTAAACTTTTCAAACTTTTGAGTTGAACACCATGTTTAACATTGCTGCATCAGTTTTGAATCCCACTTCTGGACTTTTAAATGCATGTTATTTTCAAGCTTGACAATAGCAGTACAAGACTAAATTTAAATTTTCCACAACAATATTTGCTTTATTTTCAGACTTGATTTTCTGTTTTAAAGAGGAATTAACACTCTCTGCATCCAATTCAGATATTTTTATGATCGTTTATGTTCATTATGGGGTTTTTATTTTCTTTGATCCCAGTTTGAAGAATGTGACCAGTCGGGTCAGTTATAAAGAGAATGGAAAACGTATTGTAAAGATGAATTTGATTGGTTGATCTTTTTTCAGTATGTCCAATGTATAACCATACTATATAGGCCACTATAATAAACAGTGATGGGAAAGCAAAAATTGGCGTTGGGTTGTTGACCAAGAATTTGATAAAAAAAAATTTAGAAAAAGGTTTAAAAGCCCATGGAAATGGGGAATGATTAGAGTGAAAGGGTGATGGTGACTTTAACAGTAGATTCATTTAGAAAATTAAGACCAGAGGACTGGTGCATTGTGAGTTATGCTAGAAAGCTATTATGTATGAAAATTGAGGATAGAATAGTTTGCATAATAATAATAGAGACAAACAAGGTTTTAAATGTTTAATATTCAAGTTGATAATAAGGAACAGTTTTGTGTACAATCCATGTTCTGGACACCCAGATCAGAGGCACTGCCCCTTGAGACCCCATTGGAGGTGGACCCCCAAACCCTTTTGCACAATTTCAGCTTTTTTTTGTGGCAGACCAAAACTGTGTCTGTATTTTCATTGTGCTATGAATTGTGTCCTCTGTTCTGTTCAATTATTTGATCTCTACATGCTAAAACTCAGTTCTAAATTAAATTTTTAGTCATAATTTTATTATATTTAGCCATGCTGTCACTCCACGACATATTGCATGTGCATCTTCTACCTTTGCTTCCTTTTTCATATAGTACACCTAAAATGCTGAGGTTTTGCATAGATAAATAGACACTTAGTTGTGACTAAAATTAGATTGATTCTCAGTAAGCTTGATTACTTATAAGACTTCTACATGACCAGAAATTTAGCTTCTTTGGGATAATATGATGGTAACTTTGCCTCTTTGTTGCATATATATAATTATCGACTTTTCTCAGGGTAAATATATGATATGGCTAAAACATTTTAAACCAATGTTAAAAATCTATATCACACACACAAGGTAAATATGACGCATTATCAGATTATGAAAAATTAAACTTCCTTTTATCCTATGCAATATGGAGGTCACTATGGGTGATTGGTTTATAAAATTTAATATTCACCTTGAAAATGTTTTAGTACATTATTAAAAGCAAAACAGTGGTATTGTTTTAAGATGGTGACAGTGCCATGTTATATGCATGCCTTAAAAATAGATACTGACATTGAAAAGTAAATGATGTCATGACATTACAGTGTAGTCAAAACATTGTAAATCATCCATTAAAAAGAAATATGTTAGGGCTGTTCCATTTAAACATACATGTTACCCAGAGAAGGCAGTTTTTTAAAAAAATTTATGCCAGGGTACTTTGATTTCATTGAGTTCATATTAAAATGATAAGAAAATCCTAAATTGCATCTATGGGTGAATACCCCATTTTAAAAGTTCCTTCCCTGAGTCACATGTATGTTTTAATGGAACAGCCTTACAGGAATTGTGTAATAAAGAAATTTTACTGTTTGACTCAGAAATTTTTCTCCTTTGTTACAGATGATGACGCTGATAGTGTTCAATCCATCACGAATGGCAAGGCTCAGCAAGGTAACTGATTTACCTGTGCAGTTTATTAGAAAATGTTGTCAATTGGAACATTCATGATCTTTCCCTTTATGTGATAGAGGAATACCTTGGATGGAAGCAATGGGCATTTTGAACGTGCCTTAAATTTTGTTGTCCTTGTTGATATCACTACAATTGGATGGTGTTTAGACACTGATAGCAATGTAGGTAATAGTTTGAAGTCTAAATAAAGTAATTTTGTTAATTTTTTCAGTAAAAATATCAGAAGATTAACAGTACAATAAAAGTGCTTGGATTTCATTGACTGGTGAAACCTCATTGAATGTTATTTTCAGTGCCCATCTTTTATTTCAAGGCTGTATTTGTCACATATCTAGGGGGAATAATGTACATATGTACTTTCTACCTTCATTTACTTTTCACTGATTATCTCTGAATTGCTTTAAAAATCAAAGGTATGGAAAAGAGAGAAGGATGTTCTGTTTAAAGTTGTGTGTATTTGATTTGATTAAGTGGTGCAAGAAAAGTATCAAGTTTTCTGACCAGACACAGGACACACTTTGATAATATACCTCATAATGAGCAGACACTGTTGAGATCTTGATTCAAATGAATAATATTGTATTGCGGGTAAAATTACATTAATGTCATTAAATTTGTTTAAGTTTATCAGTTCAGCATATTTTTTTTTATGAAACTTGTGTTTGTTTTTACTGTTTATTCATCGGCCTTATATATTTTGCTTTTTGGATGAATGTATGTCACACCACTGTGTCTATTGATAATGAAGCTCATTGTTGTACAGTGTACTACCCAGAGACATAACTTTTAATGTGAGCTCAGTTCATAAGCTTAGTAATGATGTACAAAACAAGACATTTTTATACACCTCTTCCTTGATAACTCATGAGCAACACACCTACCATAGCATAGCAAACTATGATACAGCAAGTGAGAATCAGATCTACATTGATACAGAAGGAGTTTCTGGGGTGATAGCAACTTCTGTTGGTCAGTAAGAATTATAACCTCCTTTGACTTGACATGCAGAAATATTCAGGTTCTTGGGCTATCATGAGATACTAGAACCATGAAGATATCAACAGCGGGAAAATCTAGAGGGGAATTATACAAATGTGAGTAATAATTAAACAAAAAGGATGAATAGCAAATCTAATTTTTTTAATATTTAATATTTTCATTTGAAAATTATGTTACTGAGTGAGTGTGAAAAAACTTATTATGATGTTTAAAACAGTTATGAGTAAAACCTTTTCAGTAAAGTCAGTTAAGAAAGATACGAAGCATTCTTTGTCATAGTGCTACTATTGGCATTCTTCATGAAAGCTACAGTATCTGAAGTTAGATGCAATGATCACATTACACTCGATAGATTTTCTTAATTTACTTTCACTCTTTGGGGCCCTGGGTAGTAAAGTGTTTAAAAGGGCTCACATTTACTAATCCCTGACATCTAACCTCTGTTTGCATAGGTTCAAGTATGTAGCTCATCCAGTAAGGGTAAAGGAAAAAGCTTGCCAGTAGCTTACCATGAGTCAGTGGTATTTAGCAGGCATTTCCCAGTTTTTCAGTTCATTGATCAGAGTATTAGAATAGTGATCAAACCAATAGTACAGTGATCAAAACAGTAGTAGTGATCAAAAGATTGGTACATTGATTTAAGCAGTATTACAATAATACAAGTAGTAGTAATACAAGCTTACGGGCAGTGATCACAGCATTAGAATAGTGATCAAACCAATAGTACAGTGATCAAAACAGTAGTAGTGATCAAAAGATTGGTACATTGATTTAAGCAGTATTACAATAATACAAGTAGTAGTAATATAAGCTTACGGGCAGTGATCAGAGCAGTTGTAGAGTATTCTGAGCAGAGTACAGTGATCAGAGAATTGATGTAACATTGAAAGTACAGTAGTACAGTAATACAGACAGTAATATATGTATGTAATACAGTAATTTAAGCAGTAATACAATGATCAAAGCAGTTGTGCAGTAATCAAAAGCAGTGGTACAATATTATAAACTGTAGTCCAGTAATCAAAGCAGTAACACAATGATCAAGGCAGTATTGGTACAGCAATCAAAGCATTAGAACAGTAATCAAAGCAGTGGTTGAATAATCTTAGCAGTATTTACAGTAATTAAAGCAGTGTAGAGTAATCTAGGAAGTAATACAGTAATATAAACAATAATAAAGTGTTTAAAGCAATAGAACAGTAGTCATTGCAGTGATAAAGTAATCTTTCCAGTAGTACATTAATATAAGCAATAATACAATGGTCAAAGCAGTACAGTAATCTAAGCATTGGTATGATAGCACATTTATATAAGCAGTAGTACAGTATTCAAAGTTGTACAGTAGTCATAGATCTAGTACAGTACTCAAAGGAGTTGTACAGTAGTCATAGATATCATACAGTAATCAAGGCAGAATTGAACAAGAAACTCAGTGCAGGAATGCTTTTCATTGGACAGGAGCTGAAGCTGCTGGCGTTCCAGTAGAGGAGGAGAATGATGTTTCCCAATTTGACCATGTTCATCAGATCTTCATCACCAAAAATGCTGTTCTATGCAGTGAGGTGCAGAAGAACTTCCATGAGCTGAGTCATGCATGTGACATCGTCCGAGACCATTTCGAACGAGAGGCAGAAAATTTACCAAGCAAGATTCAGAATGTGGATGAATTTTTGTACCCACTATTTCTCACATCTCGACAGCTCCTGCTGATGCTGGATGCATCAATTGGTGTCCCATATTTCTTTGAAAGGAAGGAGGATGGTAGTTTGAAGGTAGCATTTAGTGATGGACTTGAATCATTGTAGCCTGTCATAAAGTCATCCAGAAATTAATTTTCATACAATGTAATTGTGTTTTAGAATTCCTCACTGATATGATCTGCATGTATTTTATGAAGTATTTTTACAACAGTACTGACTATGTATAACAAAGTTTCAAGGGAATGTTACATTTTGTTCCTTCATTAGTTTTAATTATGGGATTTTATGTACTGTTTGTTTTGAAACCTAATTCTATATAGAAGTACTTTAAACTAACCCAATCATATTGTTTTGAACAGGGGGATATACAGGGGTGGTCAGAAAATGATGGCCCTCTCAGTATCTTGCCACTTTTGGATGAAGATTCAGATGCAGAGGAAGAGGAAGCATATGATGACAGAGATGATGATATGGATGATGAAGATCAAGAGACACATGTTGCTGGAACTCATCAGGTATGTTACAGTCATGAAAAATTCAATTCAGAATGGATTATGCTACTTTTACATCCCCAGGAGAGCTGAGCTATGTTTAATAAACAGTACTTAATTTGATTTCTACACCAGAGCAGCAGTCTCAGCATTGATCAAAATTGCAGGGAATATTTCTTAAGATAAACTGCTATTAAATATATTCATATACATGACAACCATTACACTTTTGGTGTAATCATTATGCTCTTATTTCACTGAATTACAGCTTATACTCGCCTGTATATGGATTATGCTTTTCTGGTTCATTAAGAAAGAAAAAGAAAGTAGAGCAATAAAAGGTTGTGTTTGTCATTTATATTGTCATCTCTTTAATTCCAATTATCGTATAAATTTGGGAATATTCTAAAAGAAAGACAGCTGTGTAAGAATAGCAAAAGGAGTAATTTTTCAACCATAGATCTACCTCTACTTTCCTAATTTTCTGTTTATAGAACTGGATGTGACCCATTTCCAAGAAGACAGAATAGTTCCCTTAATTTGAAACTTTGTCCTTGCAGATTCATTATACTGATAATCCAGTTTGTTGGTGTACCAGTCTTTACCTCTAAATTTTGCCAGATATTAAGTGATACAGGCTTTTACAGTTTAACATGTGGATGAAAATTATTAGTGCAGATGGGTCTTTCTAAACTTCAAAAATAGCAAATCAAATAAAGAACAAATCAAAACCACTTTACAAATTTGTAAAGAAGAATACAAGAGTGATGCAGTACAGCACTTAGATGGAGCTCATTGCAAAATTCATGACTTCATGATCATTTAGTAAAAGTTAGATATGTTGACTAGTTAAAGTGAGTGTTGAATATAAACAGTTTTTCAATATGTTTGTGTTTGTATTCTGGTTATAATCCTCATGGATTTTCCCCATTTTTGCCACGTATTTTGTTCTGCAAATTCATGTTAGCATTAAAAATAAATTTACGTATTTTATACAGTGTACTGTAATTATGGCATATAATATATTATCTACAATGTTGTAGACTCAGTGAAGTATGGGTAACCATATTGGTAATAGTAATAGATAGATTACACTTTTCATGCTCAGATTTTTTTTTTTTTTTTTCCACTTATATTGGCAACAATTATGCTTATACCTCTCGGGTTGGCTTTCATGTGCTAAGATGCCTTACTTAAGAGTGGTGTAGCTTCCATAGCATCTAGTTAGAAAATCTATATTTTATTTTTTCTTTAAAATGGTTAATTTAGTTTTGATCAAGCTAGATAGACAGCTCTCTAAGAATTGCTTTTGTTCTAGTGAGACTGCCTTACAATTAATTTCATGACGCATGTACATACATGCCATCCCATAGAGATGTATAGCAGGGTATATAACTCCCCTTGAACAGCTCTTATTTTGAGAATGGTTGACGTCAGTAATTAAGGTTAAAATGCCATAATCTCTTTGACCATATTGAGACTTAAACATGAGATCTTTTGTAAGTAAGTCTGCAACATCAGCCACCATATTCAGCTTCTTATAAGGATTCTTCAGATTACCACATTATTATGAAAGGCATGTATAGAGTAGTGGCAACATACTTGCTTGGCACATCTTTGGTTGCCATTTGAATCCCTGGCTCTCGCATGTGCAAAAGAAAATTGATTGCCCTTCCAGGGTCAGTAGTTTTCTCCTACTTCTGTGGTTTTTTGCTCTGCCAAAGACTGCACTATGGTATCATCTGAACCATCCAAAATACAAGTTGTACATTCTTGTAAAATTAATTTAATGTATATCGGATGTAAATATTACATACTTGTTTAGGACCACCACTCATTAATATATATATATATATATATATATATATATATATATATATGACTTGTTTTGACATGTATGGATGATAAACATTAAACTTGAATTGTTGCTTTCAGACCAAAGTTGACCCTAGACGTGAAGTGACATATGATGTATTTGTTGATGAGGTGTGGCCACGAATTAAGAAGAAAATGAAGGTCAGCTATCACCCCTCCCTTGTCTGGACAGAGATCATGTCTTTCATCAAGGGATCATTTGAGGCTCTTTCCAAGCCCTCTGGATATCTTAGTAAGGAAGAGTACATTGTGATTGGTCGGAAAAGAGCGCCCAACTTTTCAGGAGAAAGAGACAGAATTTACGAGTACTTCACTCGCTATGATCACTTCAAGAAGCAGAATAGTCTGTTTGATGAGACAGATCTTGTTCATGACATCTACAAACGTCTTCGAAATATTCAGATGACTCCATGGGTTATTCATCAGATTTTTGTGGACGAGACACAAGACTTCACACAGGCAGAACTTTGTCTCTTGATTAGGATCTGTCAGAATCCCAACCAGATGTTCTTGACTGGAGATACAGCACAGAGTATAATGCGAGGAATCTCCTTCCGATTCAGTGACCTGAAATCCCTTTTCTTCCATGCACGACAGTCTATGCAAGCCATGGGAAAAACAGGAGCTGTTGAAGTCCCGAAACAAGTCTACCAGCTAACACACAACTATCGTTCCCATGCTGGAATTCTCTCCCTTGCATCAAGTGTCCTGGACCTGCTTGTTGAATTTTTCCCAGAGTCTTTTGACCGACTCAAAAAAGATCAAGGTCTTTTCAATGGTCCACAGCCAATTTTACTAGAGTCCTGTAGCTTCAGTGATCTTGCAGTGCTCCTGCGTGGGAATCGCCGGAAGACCTCGCATATTGAGTTTGGGGCTCACCAGGCCATCTTGGTGGTGGACGAAGCAGCTCGAGAGTCAATCCCAGAGGAGCTAAGACTTGGGCTAATCCTGACAATCTATGAGGCCAAAGGACTTGAATTTGATGATGTGCTGTTGTACAACTTCTTCAAAGACTCACAGGTGGGACAACTTTTAGAACTTTTCCTATACAGATATATCTTTTTAAACTGATTTAAAATTAAGCCATCATTGTTTGCAAAAGTTCTCAATATGTTCATCATATATGGTAACCATAGTTCAAAGTATGTTGTCAGTATATGGTAACTGAAATGGTGCCATTTAATTGAACTGGTTTGAAATTTAGACTTTAATTTTATCTGTACCAGAGGCTTACACTTGACAGCTATTTCATGTTAAGGCATGAGCTGTGTATGTGCATAACATACTTAAGTTACAATTGTTTCATCTTATCCCATATATTATGACAGGATTAAGTTAATGTAAATATGCCTAAGACTATTTCAACAGCAGTCTAGATGAATTGAATAAAATTTTAAATAATAGCAAAAAACACATGCTGTTAGTATTTTCATTATCAGATCCTTTCTTTTCCATCTAAAGGCATCAAAGGAGTGGCGAGTGGTGACAAGTTACTTGGAACAGTTGTGGACCAGTAAAAAAGATTGCCTTCAAGCTGATTCATCCATTGCTCATGAAAGTCTGGCAGAGATAGATGAAGGTAATCTAGAGTTATGTCACTTTTAGGTCACCTTGTTGAGAATACTTTTCTGGTGAAACATTTCTTTCTATTACAACCGAAATTACGAACAAGTTTTATGATTTAAGCCTTAAAAAGAGACAAAAAAAAAACAAGTTTGATATACCTGAAGTGACTACATAAATGAAATAATTGAAGTATTTCTTTCATTGCATTTCAGATTGCTACAGAGCTCATCATTCATTTGTTTTATGCTCAGTATGCTATTGTAGTTAATCAGGAATATGAATTTACTTAATTATGAAATTGGGCTGTTATGGTGGAGTCTCATAAAATCAACATGCTTTTGTCATACAATTCTTACCTTCTCTGTGTTAAACAACCCTCTGAAAAGCAGTGTTTTCTCTGTCATACGCTTTGCCTCATTTACATTACATTAGGACAACTTTAATGACCGCATCGGGGGTATAAGGCATGACAATCCTAAGTAAGTTATCAACGCACCTATGGGGCATGATAGTATTGATATATAACTCTCTCTGCCCATGAAGTGTGAGTACACAATACCATCAGACTGTCATGTGTGATAGTTTTCTTGCCAGACATGAAGGCATATTGTTTCATTCATGGACAGACATGCATACCAAGTGACCATCATGGCATTCATCATCTGTCATGTGTGTGTGTGTGTGTGATTTGGAATTTTAACATAGCTTTAACAATTTTGCAGTCATATAGCTACGATGTCTGCAGTGTGGCAGTTTATAGTGATGTCTAGCACTAGAGCATCATACCACAGGCATGTAGCATGATATCCCAGTCACACCGGCCGACCAGTCCTGACAATAATCTCTTATTGCTGAGTGCCTAGTGAAGCTGCTGTTAGTACCATATTGATAAGTCTTTGGTATGACTTGGCCAGGGTTCAAACCCACGACCTCCCTCATCCAAGGAGGACACTTTAACCAACAGGCCACTGGAGCGGTCCCCTATTAGTACCATTTTTATAAGTTTTTGGTATGACAAATCCGTGGCCTCCCTTATCAATGGAGGGTGCTTTAACCAATAGGCCACTGGAGCGGTCCCCTGTTAGTACCATTTGTATAAGCCTTTGGTATGACTTTGCCAGGGTTCGAACCTGTGACCTCCCTCATCTGAGGCAGATGCTCTAACCATTAGGCCCCTGGAGCAGTCCCATGTTCTGATTGATAACCAACTGATTCAGCCATACAGACATGCAATATATGACTACATTGGTCACAAATTGATTTTCTCAGACTGCCAAGCCAGTAGGATATCCAGCAATCCATGTATTCCGATAGTTACATCCACACTGAACATCACTGTGCCTCTTCATAGGGAATCAGCTTTTATTAATTGCACCATCTAGTTGAGCCAGACAAACTGCATTAAATTTGCATTATAGTATACCACAACTTTTAACTGCATGTCCTATGGGCAATATGATGCATGCCAATGATACAGCATCAACACTATTCTATGCATGGACCCAGTGTGACAAGAGGAGGACAATCCCATCTAGACAAAGGGGATGAAACGAAAATGCCTGTGTCATGCAGACAAACAATGGAACAGATGGAATTCAGTTTTAAGACAGCAGTGGAAGAAATCTGTCTAATCCTATCTCCATCCAAATGTCCTCCTTCACCTTCTGTCATTCATACTTTAATGGTCAATGCTACTGTACATGTAGATGATGACAATGTGTGTTAGTTATTTAGAATATTACTTCAGTCATCAAATTTGCAGAAATCAGTGGATGTCTCACAGGGGAAATTTGTGACCTTTTAACTTCAAAAGCCTTCTTTTCTTGAAGTCATCTGCCAGCTGATTTCTCATCTCACTAGTACAAGTCAAACTTTGATGCATACTGTTCAAAAATACCTAATGTTGACAAGAATGTTTCTGCTCTTTGCCTTAATTATTAGGTGGATTGGCAAGTCTTCTAAGCCATCACCAAGCTAGTGAGGAATGTTATATCAACTTCTTCTCTGTATGACATGGCATTCTTGGCCAATTTTAGCCTCATTGAGAAGGCTGGAAGTGATTACACCAAGGATTTGGTGAGCCATATTGCCCAGTTCATGACTATGGCTGATGCCCTGATAGTCTCCTTTAACATGGAGGTGGTTTACAAGGTCTTGAATAAGGCTCCTCAACACACTATGTCTAACATGATGACGGCTGCCTGCAACATGGTAAAACAAAACATTTATCTCTGCAAGGGAGTTTCTTCTCGACCTGTTCAGTGCAGTTGCAGATTTGTTATCCTATAGCCACCTTTATATGCACCCATTACAAATGGCCCATGTAGCCTAATGATGACCTTTCACTAGCTACCTAGATCAGAAAATTACATGGTGAGGTGGAGCAGTAGAAAATTGCCAGCCTTCATCTCCCCTATTTTGAACCCAGAAGCACGGGCCAAAAATGCTCTCAGTTGGCTTAGTGGGAATGTGGGCCTTTGCCATCTGTCCATAAATCCTGAAATCAAAAGTAGTCCAGAGAGTGAGGGTCATGAATTGCCAGATAGTTCTGATTTCCCTCTTTACTATGGAACAAATCATGTGTCAACAGTCTGATTGCCCTACACAGGCTGCCACTGTTCCATCCATGTCCAGAGAAATTACTCCATCATGACTGGCTCATGTAAGAGGTGTCTTGTGTAAAAATAATAATAATAATACTAATAATAATATTTTATGAGGATGATAACAGTTAGTACAAAAAACAATTTCCCTTGTGGCCCACAGTTAGCTACATAGGTACAGGCAGATATCTAAAATACAGCTGGAAACAAACATTATACAAGAAGGAAATAATGGATTGGTGTTATAAGAACAATTAAGTATGTATTCAGCACACAGAGCATTGTGTACACCAACTTGCGTGATTGAAAACACACACATGCACACATGTGAACACCCAGAGACATTTTATATAATATATAAATATACAAATATACCACAAGTTTTGTGAAAAGGAGTTCAGCACTTAAGTTTTGGATAACAACTTTTAGAAGGCCCTCTACTTTGAAAGTATACAAAGGAACATGGTGGGTTTTAATGACTGAAATAATATTTTGACATAACAGCAACAGCACTCTGCTTCCATTCCTTGGCTGACCAACTTCTTTTCCTCCCTAATGACAAGCAATTGGTCCCCAACACCAAAATGTGGTACCAGTCCATGATCTCAGATACATTCCAACACCATGGACAAGATATTGGTCTCACCAATAACCTTTCCAGCTGGCTGGCCAACTTAAGTTATCCAGACCACACTCATGTTATTCTCTTCTGGGTATTTACTTTGCTTAACTCATCCAAGTTTGAGTCACTGTCATCCATGTTCATCATTCATTGTTTCAGGTGTCATATAAGACAACTTTCTGATGGAAGACCTTCCAGATTTACAAATCCATCATCTAATATCATGTTGTCACTAAAAAAAAACAATTATAAAATCTTCAGATGACCTCTTTCCTGAAAAAGTCCCCCCCCCCTCGCCAGAATTAAACCAAATTTGTGACCATTCTTGTATAAATGTCTTTTAAATTAGTACAGCTGTCAATCTGTCATCAACAATGGCTGCCATTACTAACAAGAGATAAACTTTTAAGTAACTTTTTCTCAGAAATGACTGAACAGAATTAAATTAAAGTTTTGTAAATGATGTCCATCAACCATTGCAAATAATGTAAAAAGTCTAAAGCAACTTCTCAAATTCCACTGTCTTCCAGAATTTTGCTTTCAAGTTTATGTGAATCATGTGAGTGAAGTAAGATCTACTTGGGCCTCTTGTTATATAGCCCACAACCAGTTTTGTCTGTGCTTTAACTAATAGTGTTAGCAAGTGACCATTTAATTTGAAGAAAAGAAGTTACATCAGATTCATCCTCGAAATGCATTATGAATGTCTTGCATTCCAGAAGTGCTTCAACAGGAAGGACGACCCCGACCTTTGCCCTTTGATGCCAATCAGCACAAAGTGCTGAACTCAGAGCTCAAGCACCTGTATACAGCCTTGACTAGGGCAAGAGTCAATGTATGGATTTTTGATGCAGATGCTGAGAAGAGGGCACCAATGTTTGAGTACTTCAAAGCAAGAAAACTTGTCAAATGTCTCACTGTGGAGGAGTTGGATGAAGCCAGTAAGTACAAAAAAATTTGTACAAGACTTATTGAATGTTTGACTGTTCCATTGTCTCTTTCAGGCAATAGGCATAATTAGTGTGCCTGACCTGAAACATCTTCTACCTTAACGTCATGGTTTAAATAATACTAAAACAATTTTGCGAACTAATTTTTTTCAGTCTGGCACCAATACTAAAAAAAGTTCTCATTCTTTTCAAATATCACCTAGGGAACTCGATTCTGTCTGTAGTAAAATCACAGTTTCTCAAAAACTAAAAAGGGTGTGCTAAACTGGATGATTCTAGTTGGATTTGCATTGAAAGACAGTAATTTTAAAGGCATAAAATCTTTGGCAATTTAAATTGCCACTTACCTTTATTTTCATTCTGATCATTGGTTGTATTGAGGTTTTTATAAGGAGTGAGAAAGCTTCATTTTGATTTTTATCACATTTTTGAGTGAAATTCGAGCTGCCTAAGCTTACTGCGGTAAGGTGCTATAGGAATGAGTCTGCTACATGAGTTTAATGTTTGATTTTGTAGGTAATGCACCTTCAACAGGAACTGTGGAATGAATTGGCAAATTTTGATGCAAAGGTTTTACAGATTTATTACGAATACTGTGTAGATATAACCTTTGTCATAATTTTCCAGATCTGTCAAACACAATGTTTGCTGAGACATCCAGTCCAGCTGACTGGATCCGAAGAGGTGATGATTTTATGAAGCATGCCCTGTATGAGGTGGCAGCTAAATGCTTTGGAATGGCAGGAGAGACTGTGAAACAGAAGGTTGCACTTGCCCACCAGAGGGCACTTGTTGCTTCACGCATGAAGGACAATCCTCGTGCCATGTGTGATGAATTCCTCAAGGCAGCAGAGTTGTACCTGGAATGTGACCGACCTGCCAAAGCAGCACTCTGCCTTCAGAATGCAAGGGAAAGGGAGTTGGCAGCTCAACTCTTCGAGAAACTTGGACAGGTATTCTGTCATTAACCCTGGTAGTGTTGTGTTATTTTTGCATGATCATGTTACAAATGCTGATTTGTTTCTAACTGTCCCATCTGCATATGCTGAGTTGTTTCAGAACAACTCAGACTGTTTGAGCCAAATCCCTATGACAAAACTGTGTATTTATATTCAGATTAGGGTACAAAGTAATGCATATATGTACACAGCTTGCTAACTTCAAACATGACTGAAATTAATTTCATGGTTATCATGGCAACCAAATAGATAAAAATGGGTTGAAATGTATTTGTTGACAATAAATAAAATATAATGTTCACTTTTCCATGAATGTAGTTATTTGTAATGTGTATATGGACAGTCTTTGGCTACATACTCTTTATATCCTCATCTCCTTTTTTTTCAGGTCTAAAATTTTACTTTCAGTTATGTCCTTGCAAATCTGTATGTTAAAATATTTAGATGATGCAATATTTTGCTAGTGTTATTATTCACAAAAGGTCTCCATATTTAATATTATTCTATTCATTTATTTATAGTTCAAGAACCAATACTAATCATACCGAGAATGATAAATATAGAAATTATTTTGGTTGCCATGGTAACCAAAAATAATGTTAGTTTTTGAAAGGTTTCAAAGACCTTTTAAACAAGTATTGTTGGCAGAATCGATGTCAAAAATCTGCATATATTTTTCAAAAGAATTCAATGTTATGAACCTGTTTTAATTATAAAGGTACAATACAAATATATTACATGTTGAAATATTATATTGATTATATTTTTGAGTGAAGAGAATATATTGTTTACACAGTGAAGTCAAACATAGGGAGAATGACAGAAAACACTTTCTCATTTGAAAATTCTTGAAAGTCAGATGTCTCAGTTTTTTTTTGTAGACACACCTACATGCAATTACTATTGCTAGGAAGAAAAAAATCTGACATCTTCAAATATCTTTATACATGTGAAAAACTGACACAGAATCCATCTGCTGTTTTATCATCAATTTACACAATACACAACAAGAATAGAAATGGTAGCTAAAATATTTATTTTCAGCTATATAATTGATATATCCATCTATTTACAACTTTGGCATATATTGGGAGCAACTCTGTGGCACATAATCATCAAGTTAGAAGCATCTGACTAACTTATAAGCATAAAACAATATACATATGCATATAGACTAAGAATAATATGATAGAGTATGGTGCAAATGGCTAAGAAGATGCACCTGTGCAACTAGCTATGGAGTTGCAACAGGGACTGCAGCTAGCTATGGAGCTGCATTTACCAATCAAGGTGCAACTAACTATGGAGTTGCAACAGGGACATTAACTCTGAGCATGCAACTGGCTAATGAGCTGCACTCAGAAACTGAACTACTGCAAGTAACTAAGGATCTGATAGAGGTACAGGTAGCATTGGAGGCAAGAGAATAAGTATCACAAAATGAATCCCCAAACGAAGTGCAATTGAAGTCGTCTGATGAAATTGCACCGATTGCCCCCAATATATAGCTGTCTGAATTTAATTTGTTTTGTTTTTTTTTTTTTGTTTTTTTTTTTAAACTATGAACACAGAGATGCTTGTGCTTGGCATAACAAATGTCCAGACACATGAATATATATGGTATAACAGTCGGACGACCATCATCCTAAAGTCTTGATCAGGTGGTCTTCCATGCGGACAGCAGCAGCTATGGTTGCAGCACCAATATGAAATGAATGTCCGCTATACAAGTTTTGATCCACATGAAGAGTTTGCAATGAACTGTGTAAAGTATGTATGAATAACAATGGCGTTAGCGCCTGGTTAGATGGATCTACAAACAATGGGTCCATTTGAAGGGCACCCATGCTTTTATGCACTTGCAGAAATTTCACCATCATTAAATAAGGACATACAGAGTTGTCTGTCCTGTAATAAAACAAAGTAATCCCTCTGAGGAAAGGATCAGTTTTTGAGGATTTAAGTTTCAAAGTAAAATAATTGGCAGCAACAGAGACGTCTTGAAGACATAAATGGAGCGCAGTATCAAATTTGCCAGTGGAAACCGTGAATTTGCCACATCGTAAAAAGCCAAAAAATGTAACACATGACACCACTTCCATCAAGAGATCCATGTATGGTGAAAAGTGTACTGCACAGAATGGGAAGCACAACTGCTTGAGCAGCTAAAATTTTATAGGAAGTCTTGGTCTGTTAAGATTAGTTTGCAAACGTTTAACTCCTCTCAAAATAGCGAACAATCGAAAGCACTGATGTTCGTCTTGCTGTAAAAGTGGGTTTGGAAGTCGAGCGGACTACATATGTGAAACGAATTGCACACAAGTAAAGCTTAATCATGTTGTAGCGCAATTCCTGCACGCCGTAACAATGAGCTACATATTGAAGAAGAGTATCCTCAGAAATTTGAGGAAGTCCCGACCCTTGGTGTTTGCCAGTCATAACCATAAAATTGAAGAAATGCTGTAGGCCGGATTGGTAAGCTATCTGTGTTGCAGGGCTAATGGCAGCATCCCAGAGATGATTGATAACATCCGTTAATACAGAATCTCGTGCAGACCTGGGCATGTTTCCGGGATCCTGTTTGCTTCCGGTGCAAGCTGATGAAATCTGCTCCACTGAAAACAAGATGAAGAGTCAGCAATGCCATTTTTTACACCTGGCAAGTATTGGGCAGTCACAACATAACAATAAGTCATAGCACATAATGTGAGTCTCCGCATGAGTTTCATGATAAGTGGGCTCTTTGAGCGACCCTTGTTAATTACAGCAACTGTTGCCTGATTGTCACAGTTAAAGATAATTTTTTGGGACGTCCAGTTATGACCCCAAAGCACAGCAGCAGCAACAATTGGGTATAATTCAAGAAAAGCCATGGATGATTCATTATCATGAATAGAAATGCCGTTAGGCCATTTACCTACAAACCACTTCCTTTGAAAGTAGGCACCAATGCCATGCATGGAAGATGCATCAGTATACAGTTCGAAGTCAGCAGCAAAGGTGCGTTCATTCATAAGGAAGAAAGATACGCCATTCCATTCTTGAAGAAAAGAATGCCACATTTCCATTTCAAGTCTGCATTCAGTATCCAGATACACATAATGATATAGTCCTTTGCCTGACCTTACCAATAATAAAAGGTAAGAAACAAAAGTTATGCCCTGCACAATAATCCTAGATGCAAAACTAAGATGGCCAAGTAAGCTTAAGAGATCTCTCTTTGTACACTTTTCCCGATGGAAAAGCTGTTGAATAGTATCAATCATCCTGTCTATTTTTGCCTTTGGTAAACGAGCTTCCATTTCATTAGTGTCCAACACAATTCCCATATATTCCAGAACATGAGTAGGCCCTACTGTTTTATGGGAAGAAAGTGGGATATTTAGTTTAGCAAATATCAAAGTGATAAGTGCCATGGTGCAGTCAGCATCTGTATTGGGAGAATCTTTTGCCAAGTAATCATCTAATAGATTACGGAAATGATTGATACCATAGTTCTTCTTTGCAATCCAACAGATGATGCTGGCTAAATCATTGAATAATTTTTGGACTTGATCTACATCCAAAAACAAGACGAGTAAAAAGGAAATATTGATACAAGTGTTTTACACCCTGAAGGCACCATTGAGAGGGCTTCACTGGTATGAGTTCAAATGCATCTGTTATATCAGTCTTGCACATCCAAGAACCAGGTCCCAAAGTCTGCAATGTTTGAATGGCATCATCAATCCTTGCATAGGTCAGTGAACATTTTTCCCTATCAATAAGATCATTGATGGTCATGATGCTTGAACTGTGAGGGGCCGACATGTCAACAACAAGTCTCTTTTTACCAGAATATTTGCCCTCCACAATGCCAAGTGGATTGATTCTGTAAATGTCAGAAGGGGGAAAAAATGGACCTAAAAGATAACCTTTGTCTAACTCTTTCTGTAACAATTCCGAAACCGTACTTCGCTGTTTGCGAGCTGTCAGATTGTTTTTACATTCCAGACTCTATAGTACAGAAGCTTCTATACCAATGTCAAAACCCTCACTCAAATGTACAATTAATGTTTCAACCACTGATTTTTCATGATAATCTTTAAATTCAAGTGCAAGTTGCATAATTAATTGGAGTAGAAGTCTTCGAAGGAAGATCTGCAATTTGTAGTCATTTGCCACATTGCACTCAGGATGCTCCTTCTTACAATTAAGGCAAACATGCATATGTATGCATTTTTCATGCCTGCAGCCAGTTACTGAAATAAAATTATTGCGTATATCCTTTCCTTGATGAAAAGGCTTGGACGTCCACATTTATCAGAACTTCTGTCCCGATGCGATTGATGTGTGTCCAGATCCTTTTTAAAAAGGTTTGATGGGCACTGTGGGGAGAAATGGTCCAAGCTATTACAGTAATTACATGAAATGACTTTTCTCCCTGCTGTCACGTTTGAGAAAATATAGTTATCCCATATGACCCAGTTAATCCAAATTTTATGTTGTGTGTACATAGCAGCTGCTCTTGCCGAGAAAGCACGATGATAATCATAAAAAACTTTTCCTCCAAATTTCATGGCAATTGAAATTATCTCCCACTCATACTCGTCAAGTTTTTTCATACGATTTGGGTACACCTCACACATAATAGTATTATATTTAGAAAATGCAGTTAGGAATTCTCCTAAAGTCAGTAATTGAGATAGGTGTGGATCAGTATTCTGAAAATGGACTTCCAGCCCATTTGATTGAACAGCTCGTACACTGCTAGTGTCAACATTAGGGAGTAGTAAAGAAGCTAAATTCATGTACTTACCAGTCAGAATTTGCTGCTTAACATGGTCTGGCACGGTTTCAACATGGGGCAAGGACTGCAAAGGAACACCCTCTATTGACATTAGAGAGGTGTGGAAAGTCGTCTCCTGTCCACTCGTTCCATTTTCATCAGATGTGCATGGGTCACAAACCTGATTCACCTTGTATGCCAGGGAATCAACCATTTTTTTGTCAAGGAGGCAATGGCCACCACCATATTGGACATGGTCACATGATCCAATGACATTAGCAGGGGATGCGAGCCAGACGTCACATGACCACCATTATCTGGCCTGGGTGAATCCTTTGCAACATTTCCGTTGATCTGGAGCGTCTCCGATCCAGGCACATCATTCCCAGATGATGATGTGATGGTCGCTGAAGATTGCCTTCTTTTCCTTCTGTTGTGCTCAAAGAACTTAATTAGAGCTGACTTTTTAAATGTGGGTGGGGCTTCATACCTTTGCAAAAGAATCTCCATTCTCAATTGTTCCAAAGTCCAGTTAGCTGGATTTTCCATATCATAACGTGGAGTGCGAGCTGATCCACCACTATCCAGTAATCTTTCCATATTCCCACGCATTGGCGAGCGTGAACGAAGACACTGGACTACTTCATCCAAAAGTGCATTGTTACGGACTCTAGTCCGTTGTCATCCCTGTTTAGGCATTGTTTAAATCTTTGGTAAGAATCATAAGAAAGAAGAAGTTTCCAAGTGAAATGGGCTTAAATTGTTCAGCACACAACAAAGTTCACCGTTGTTATCACTGGGAATATGATGCACACAGAATCCACAATGAAAATAAAATAATTACTGGAGCAGAAAATGTACACAATCACATGTTATGCACAAGAACTAATGGTATGTGACCCCCATGCAAGACAACAAAGACCCCCACATTTCTGTATATAAGTAGAAACCTATGACATCATACAGTGACTCATGAATTAGACTATTTGAGTGAACTGGTGATAAAATATAGAGCAATTTGTATTGCGTAAACAGCATCAAAACCATTTGACTTCCACTTCAGTGAACCCATTTGTTTTTTTTTATCACATCATGGCAAAGTAAAACAAAAATAAATTTTTTGTTTACAGTATAAAAATTGTTCTAAACATTTGGATTTTATTCATGGATTTAAAGACTTTTAGTCTGAGTTCTATGGTCATATTAAATAAAATTTTAGTTTTGCCAGCTCTACTAGTATATCTTAACTTTATTTTGCAACTGATTAATATGCAAACTGAATGCATATCACTGATGTAGGAGACATCATGTTTATGTTTCTTTAATAGCTATATAATTAATCTGTTCTTTAATATGTGACCAAACTTAATTTTAAAATAACTTGTTTTTACATATCAAGTTGTGTGGATGTTTATTATAATAGATCTTCTAATGTTAAGCTTGTTTGAACACAATACTTAATCTGCATAGTTAGTTCAGTCATATTCTAAGATGTCTATGTCTGAAAGTTTCTAATGTAATATTATCAGGTACAGCAGTATTATCAAAGCTATTAGTTTGGGTCTTCTCTTGTCACAATAGAGTTATGCACTATTTTGCAGTTACGTATGGTTGAAACATCAGCTGAAAACTGCCATTGTGTTACAAGGCTTTGATCTTTACAGGCGAGTGATGTTGAAATAACAGATTATCACTGAAATATTTGAAACACTGGATGGAAGCTTTAGTGTCCAGTACACATGTATGCAATTGACAATGGTTGTGATAATGTGAGGCCTGAAAGATACTGTTACGAAAAATGACTGTAATTCATAATTCTTTTTCATCAATTGTAAAATCAAAGGTCAAATTTAATTCTAATTGTAGGCATCTTTGGATTGATCTGTATGTCATTTAATTGTATTTAGATCAAATTGGAACTGTAGATTTTAATCTGACAGAGAAAATCACAAAAGGTTAATTTTGTATTTGAACCTTACTGAATTGCACATAAGGGAAACTTTATATGTGAAGTTTGAGTTGCTGATAGTTATTTAACATGTATAAAAAAATCTGTTATGTGGATTTATGTGTGTGTCAAATTTTAAAATAAAACATGTCGTGAAACACTTTTTTTCATAAGTTCCTTGTGGAATTCAAGGAATTTTTTTTAGATACAAACTTTTAAAATTGCAAGTATCTTAAATGTATGTAGTTGTTGATTTATTGATTATAACACAGTGCCAAGGTTTAGTAGTTTTCCTCATAGAAAATTTGCAAATGATGGCTGTGCATTTATTTATGTCCGAATTATTTCAGTATTAGTTTATGACATCATTTATATCAGTATTTTTTTTTTATTTTTTCTGAAACTCTCAAGAATTCGTTATGGATTAAATCTCCATGTGAGATGGAGTTTAGTTTTTGATATGTGGTCACAGTTTTGCTTTTGAAATCTTGTCAGTTTGGATTTTAAAAAGTTTTCCTTTCATGTTCATATGCAATTTGTATTTAATAATTTTTCATACAAAATTATATTAGGATAGACATTTGTATTACCACATTTTATGTAACGACATGGTTCTAAATCATTTAAGTATATCAAAATTGAAAAATATATAATCAGTTTTGTAAGTTCTTGGCCTTCTGATGAAACTAGCTGTGTGAAAACTAAATGAAACAGCATGAAAAAGTTAGCATTAGGTCGAAAGTTCAGGTATTGAATGAAGGTCTTGCTTGATTATTAGATTGCAAAGTCATAGAATTTCATGCTGCTATCATAAACGTGGGTTTATTAAATGGTTAATCTCTGTCTCTAGGCAATTTTCATTTTAACTTGATTATTGAGGGTGGAATGGAGAGCAAAAATAACTTGATTATTGAGGGTGGAATGGAGAGCAAAAATAACTTGATTATTGAGGGTGGAGTGGAAAGCAGAAATAACTTGATTATTGAGGGTGGAGTGGAGAGCAAAAATAACTGGATCATTGAGGGTGGAGTGGAGAGCAAAAATAACTGGATTATTGAGGGTGGAGTGGAGAGCAAAAATAACTGGATTATTGAGGGTGGAGTGGAGAGCAAAAATAACTTGATTATTGAGAGTGGAGTGGAGAGCAAAAATAACTCCAGCACAAGAGGAGTTTCATGCTCTCTGTTTTATTTTTTTATCCTTTAAATTTTTTTAGCTGTTACCTTAGAACCAATAACAGAGTGAATGGTTGCTCCCTTTTAGCTGGTTATAGTTCTCTTTTTGGTACGCTGTATCCGCAAATACAAGACAAGGTTCTGTTGATAATAGATTTATTTATATACAAAATTGCCCATTGGTTAAAGCTCAGTTTTGTGGGACTTGAATTTGCTACCAAATGGGATGGCATATTGTGATAAAGGCACAGAACTTGCATATCAACACATGATAAACATGTAGAATACTTCTGCAGAAAATTAGTCTGCAAATTCAGCATATTGTTATTTATACCTATAAACTTCCACACAACGGCATAACTAACTTTATTGTTTAGACTACCTGATTCATACATATGGTAATCAGCATCAGCCATGTACGAGACAGCTCTGAGACTGCAACTGTTGAACAGCCTTCATATTGTTTCCATCAATGCCTATTGTTGACAACATGGCTTCCTGGTCAATTAAGCCTGTTGTGATGTTTGTACTGCTACAATGATCAAAGCCGTTATCTATTTTCTTACAACTTGTACTGATATCATTAGCATACATTTAATGATTGGCCAAGATTTGACATCCATAGATGTCATCATCGCCCATAGATGTCATCATCACCCATAGATGTCATCATCGCCCATAGATGTTATCATCGCCCAGAGGATGAAGCTAATCCTTTTTGTTTAAATTGCTTTCATATGAAATTAAAATAATAGCATTGTGACCTCACTGCATTTCCAGGTGCGGCATAAATTATAAACAGCTGCACTGCAGGCATCATAACAATATTACTGAATCATTGTTAAAGCTAAATTAAAAATCCAAATCACACACACACACACACACACACCTTAATGTATTTCCAGGTGCAGCATAATCAGCAGTAGAATCATTGATGTTAGAATCTTTACTGTCAAAGTATTTGTAATGAGTTAACTTGCTTTCAGAGCTTGTTAGGCACAATATGTTTACATTGAAATATGTATTTCACAGTTTGAGAGGGCAGGAGAAATCTACCGTCGACTGAGGCTCCCTCTGGCAAGCAGCAGATGCTATGAGCTTGTGGGGAATTTCAACCGTGCAGTGGAAGTTCTGTATGAGAATGAAAATTATGACATGGCCATCGACACACTCAGGAGATACAAGATGAAGGCAGAGGTATTGTATAAAAACTGCATGATCTGGTTGAGAAAAAATGTTTTTACACATTATTCAATTTCGAGATGCACATAATTCATTATGTTTTTGTTTTAGCATGCAAATATTAATTCTTTGCCATTATTTGCACCCAAAAGTGCATGGGGGGGGGGTTGAGGGACACGCACAAACCCTCCCAGTGGGGATACAGTTTTCTTCTTTTCTTTTTTTTTAGTAGCCAGATGTAAAGTAAAAGTAGCCAAGTAAATCACCCAGTTACTGGCTGATATGGAATGCCCTGTAGAAGTACAATTGTTTGTTAGGTTTTTTTTCCTTTATGAACAGATGCCAGCAATTCCAGATTATGTACTAGGATTATGATTTTTGTGAAAATTGTGTATTACAATATACATTGAAGAAATTCAGAACAGTCAAAATCATTTGTGATAAAATTTTAATAACGGGTTTTTTGTATAGATTTTATTTAATTTAATTTTTGCTGCACATTTTTTTCTTCAGTTTTCCTGTGATGTTCATTACTTTTGCCTTATGTTTTGATTTTTGCATCAGGTATTAAGATCTGGATTTGTGAAAATATCTTTATCGCAAAAAATTATGACTTTTATTGGATAACCAGACTTTTATTTTCAAATAATTCACTCGTGGCTTCGAGTCTCAGGTTCAGCAAATGTTGATATTTGAGAAAGCTTGCCAGTAGCTTCTTGTGGGTTGGTGGTTCTTTCCTGTGTTTTCCCGGGGTCTTCCTCCACCATTTATACTGGCCACCATGTATAGCCTATCTTGTGCTGAAAACTGATGTTAAACCCTACAACAACAACAACATCAAATAATTCACCAGTTGATCAACTGTAAGCAGCACCAGCCCATTGGACCTTTAATATTTCTTATTGTTTTCTATAAATTGAAGAAAATGTGCTTTTTAATCCTTAATAGATCTGAAAAGAGCCATTAAAGAGTTCTGTTACAAGCAGAAGTTGATTGATAGTGAGCAACTGGTTGTGTACAATTTTACTGGAAATTTTCAAATTTAGTATGCAATTCACTTATCACCAGTCTAAGCTGATCTTTATCAGTCAAACTTCTGTCGCATCTTGACCATAGCTAAAAATTAGCATCAGTAGTATTGGATTACCTTATGTTTAAAATGAGATTCTTTGAGTTTGTTTAAGTAAGGTGGAAGACAAGAATCAACCACAGGGAATTTGTCTGATACAAGAGGTGTTGTACAGAATTGCTTTAATGTCCCAAGTCCAAAAAGGATGGAAGTTATGATAAAAGTAAACATTATCGGATTTTCCAGGATCAGTGGGAAAAGGCTTGACCATTGTTTAGTAGGATGACAAGAGGTAGCTTATATTATGTTAAGCATGTACGGCACACCCAGAGTCAGTCAGTCGTTCAAGTGCCTTATTCAAAGGCACATCCATTGTTATAACTGATCCATTGATAGCACATGAAACAAACGAAGGCATATCACTTGTACCAATCAGGTTGTTAATAGTAACTAAACATTCCCCTCTAAATCATCATGTCCATGATTCCCTGAGCCATTACAATGCTGAGTGCACAATGAGTTATACACCATGTCAGAGGGACCAGAGCTAGTTGATTTCTGTCCTGACAAGACTTTCCTATCTTTCATTATGGAAGTTCACTGTTGTAAATATTTGCATATCAGACTTTGTTGTTGGACCTTCCTTGGCTACATTACAAAATATTCATTTGGTTCAAACATACATATATGCCTCTCACAAGGAAATACTCATGCACTCTGTAGTAAGAATAAGAGACTAAAGTTAATTTTTGATGGCTTGTGACAAAATTATTTCAGCCAATTGTTTCAGAAAAAAAAAAATGTTCTTTTCACCGTACAAAATTGTGATTGAAAATCATAGACTGACCCTAACAGGGAAGTAAAACTTTAATTTAATTTGTTTTAATCTAGGTTTCCAAAGTAGTCAGAGAAAACTACAAGAAAAGTTTGAAGATGAATTTACTTGCTGAAGTGTTTCCTGATACACATAGTTAGAAGCTACATAATTACTAAAACGTATGCATCCAATGCTGCACACATTAAAAATACTGACATAGAAATTATCAAAATATTGCTTCATTTAATTGCTTTTCATCTAAGTAAGGTAATTTATCATAGCCACACCATTGTTTTATTGGAGACGAAACAGGGTTCTCAATAGACACATATCTTCAAATTTTGAAGCTTGGAATTTAAATGAAAGTCATATCTGAATCATGGAAATTCCATCCAGTGCATTTTTATGGCGCATGTTGATTTGGTCCTGAAAATCAGTCTTTATTACACTTGATATGCCTACAGCTTAATTTCTTATGGAGTATGCGCTGTCCATAACAAATTTACTGTATTTGCCAGTGACCAACATTGGCTAGGCTGCTGTTTACATTTTATCAACCAGTAATATTGAACCTATGTAAAGTCAGTGTGAACTGGGTGGAACTAATATGTCAATGAGATCATGCTATGTGCATCATTAAATAAAGGTTGGATCATTCTGAGATTATCTTTGATGTTTATGATGGAGGACAAGGGTATCAATTATGACGTGACTGGACCTTTTTGAAATTAAACATAAGCTTTTCTTTGAGTGCCATTCAAATAATATATTGTGAGACATAATAATTGAAAATATGGTGGCTTGCAAAACTATGTCTTCAGGTATGTGGACAATCTTAAATTTGGCAATTCATTTGCTTTCATCAGTGAAACATTAAAAAATTTGGTTGCTTTGATTATTAGATCATTCATTAAGAATTTACTGGACATTATGCTAAGGGATTTAGTTTGTGCTTTGGAATTACTCAAGATTGTGAAGGATGGAAATGCAGTGATATGTGGTCTCACTGTCTGTTTATTTATTTCTTACAAAATACTGTAGGGGCTCTGGGTGGCCAAGTGGTCTGAAGCGCTTTGCTTTAGTGATCACAGCCAGCTCATATGTTTCAACATGGGTTTGAGTTTTGGATTCAGCCAATGTGGGTATGTGAGAATGCTTGCCATTTAGCATCCCATGGGTTTGTGATTCTTACCATGATTTTCCTTGGTTCTTCCTCCACCAGGCCACCATATATAGCCTTTCTTGTCCGGAAAGATGGCATTAGGTCTACAGAAACAACTACAACAGAATACTGTAAAAGTGTTTCTCTTTTTTCAGCATGAGATAAGAAATCTTAAACAGGTGTTTGTTTTAAAAAAAACAAAAAAACGAACAATTCCAGCTAGGAACTCATGACTGTAAAAAAATTTATGACTAAAGAGATTTCAGTTTTGACTCCAGAGATTTTCGTTTTGAGTTTTTGAGATAATGGGGTCAAAGAGTCAAATGACTCTTTAGTTTCGAAATCTATTGATGTTATACTGATGTGCTGTATATATTCTAAAAATACAGTCAACCAGTATAATTGGATTTATGACACATCCATGTTACATGCAAGGCAGTGTTACACTATTTTGTACCCTATATGGAAGGATGACTGTTTAATTATAGGAATATGAACAGAGAGGAGAACACATTCCCCAGTTTTTGATCACCAACAAGCCATCTGATAGATTTAGTGAAGAGCGACTCAGCTACATGGCTGCCAACTTGTTCCACAAATACAACAATCGTGAGAGAATGCTGGATGCTTTGGACAGATTGCCACGTTGGCAGGACCAGGTGCAATTTCTCAAAGAGAAAAAATACTTGACAGAAGCTGTTCAGGTCATGGAAGAAAATGGTGAGTGTAAAGTGTTTATGTTTCACTTGTGAACAGTAAGAGGTATCTATATATATATATATATATCTATATATATATATATATATATATATATGTATACAGTCCTACCCACTTATATCAACATCACTTATGTCGACAGGTCGCCTTTTTCGACAAAAAAGCAAAGTCCTGGTCCCTTGGTCTACTGTTACTACCAAAATTGTCATGCTTATGTCGACGGCGAGATAAAAAATAAACTTACATGTCGACAGAAGCCCTTGGTCCAGGCTTGAACAAATCCTTTGTTTTCTAATCATTTATGTCGACAAGCTGCCAGTTCCGACCCATACTTTGTTCAACAATTAGTTGATCTTGCCGCCAGGCTATAATTTTCCCGCCTAATCATTTATGTTGGCAAGTGGCCAGTTCCGACCTGTACTTTATTCCACAATTAGTTGATCTTGCCGTCAGGCTTTAATGTCGTGGTCGGATTGAAAAAAAAACAGGCTTTTCAGTTTTGTTTGGTCCTATAAAGTTGGCCTCTCGTGGCGACTTAAATAAAAGCAATGAAATCTGATCGATTCTTGCATTTTCCAAAGTGATCGGTGATTAAAACAAGTTTATTGTGCTGTGAAAGTTTCCTTTTTAACTTTATTTATATTTACGATGACTACCAACGACAGTGTAAAATGCAGATTAAATTTACAGAAGCAGCTTGCATGAAGTTCAGAAATGCATGTACTCTCGTTATCTCCCATGCCCACTTGTTGTGCTAACAACATTTAACTTTGATTAATTTAAATTTAAATTAAATTAAATTTTATTGTAATTTTATGCATTGATTATGCTTTTAGATAATAATTACATGTATATGTATTTGTCATTAAAATCTTTTACTGCTACATGTATTTGTATTTTGAGAGAAATCATAACTTGTTATCTCCGGGACGTATTTTAAATGTATACTACTTGAGCTGACATTGTTACAATATTGTATTGTAAGAATCATTTTCTTTTAATACCTCATTAGCATGTGTCAGTGTATACAATATTATGCCTTCATTAATCGTATCAGCCGCATATCTCTTGTTTGCTTTTATGTACTTTTCACAATGACTTCTGTAACTAAATAGATGTACTGTTTAAACTAACTTGTTGACAGGTTTTCATTTCCCTGTGAATAGCCCCATCCCCTTGGCAGCCTCAATAAGATGGGAAATGACTGACCAAAATCTAGGCCAATTTAAGCACATGTACTTGAAGCATGTAAATAACAACTATGCAGCCATGTGGTAATGCTGACATTGAATATCGTAGTGAATGTTTTTCATATCAGGATGTGACCGATACAATATTTTATTGTGGATTTTATTACACAAAGGTAACCAAAATGTAATTTGTCAATATACAAGTGTATTTCGCACTGGTTTTGTCTTCATGTACTCAAAATTTCCATTGTTTGCTTTCTCAAAGTGTAAATGCTACTGATTGACGACAGGTCACCCCTTACTGACGAATTTAACTTGTATCTTTTTTTCAGACCCCACACACACACACACTTATCTCAACATCTGCCTATGTCGACAATATTTCCTCGGAACTGAGGATGTCGACATAAACGGGTAGGACTCTATATATATATATATATATATATATAGATATATATATCTTTACTGGTAAAGATAGTAGTGAGCTTAAAAGGCATATAGTTAACATTTTTGGAAGCCACATCACTATCAGTTGCTTTAGTCAGCTGGAATGTTGTGATAACATTATATGCTAGGTCTCCTGTCTTGCCAGCAGAGGCAAAAAGCTATGTCATAATGTCACATATGAATAAAAGCATTTTCCGGAACCCTTGCACAAGAGCTTTGTAATTGCACTTTAAACCTCCTGTGTATACTTAACATCAAGGCCAGATTCAGCTGTGAACAGCAACAATTCAGATCTTCTGTTGCATGAGCCAGTAGATCTGGGTCTTTGCACTTGTGTTGACTAATCAGTAGAACAAAACTAAATAGACCCAGATTTGGTGGTACATTATTTGATTGCAGACCATGACCTGTGTCATTTGCAATTTTATTTGACTTATCAGTACAATTCAGATCAGTGTTGGACATGCTGTTAATATCACACAATTTAAAGTCAATGAGAATAAATATGAAGCATCATCATTAGACCTTTCACAGCATCAAAGTTTAAGTCTGTCATAAGAGACGGTCAAATGAGTCAGGATGCAGGAAAAAGTGGTCTCTAATCATGTTCATTGTGTATGGTTTGATTGCCAAAGTCCTTATTGCATATTTAGGGACTACAAATATATCAATGTTATTTATCAAACAGGCTCATTGAACTTTGATTGGTGATTTTATGAGCACTGCAGGATACAGTTTCTAATACTGCACTGCCAAACACCAATTGGTGAATATATTATGTATTACATGTATGTGTGCAATTTATAGATCTCATCTTTCAGGTCTAATTTGACAGTGTTCCCTTTTTTTAGTATCAGTATTAGATGCCGACTTCAGCACCTGCCATAACCAGCATAGTTGAGGAATATATTCTCACACGAATTTCGGTGCACACATAGTCTTATAAACTTTGATATGTAATTTGAGTTTTGTCTTCTTGATTCCTGTTTGGACTGAGTTATGGCCCTTGAGAATTAACTTGATAAAAGATACTGATTGTAACCATCACTACTCAAGAACCAGTTATAATAGGCTGATGTAATTTGGCATGAACCTTGCCCCATACATCTGGATATGCCATGTATGGGTTTTTGGCTTACTGATTTTTGTTGGGATAGAGTTATGTTCTTTGATAGTGAACCTACCAAAAGATGTTGCTTGCAACTAACACTACTCAAAAACTAAAAAACTACTCAGACTATGCTGATGCAGTTTGGTATGATCATTGTTTTGTATACCTGGATGTGCCATGTATGGGTTTTATTTCATCAGCTCCATTTGGTCGTAGGAGGGGGTTATAGCCCTTGACAATTAACTTCATATCCTCCCATGGGATGCTGTTTTTAACTGGCATAGCTCAAGAAGCATTAACATATTGAAATGCAATTTTGATGCGCATATTGTCTGTTAAACTTTAATGTGCTGTTTTATGGGCTTAGTCTCATCAATTCCATTTTGTAAAGAGCCCCATGTCAAGCAAATTATCTTCTCATGTAAACATGAAATGTTGCTTGCAGGCAATAAAGCTTAAGAATCATCAATATTCTGATGTAATTTGATAAGAACATTGGCTCAAAGATCTTAATGTGCCTTTATGGGTTTTGTGTCAACACCATTATAGACTGAATTATGGCCCTTATCCGTCAACGTAATACGAATCATTAAATGTTTGTTTTAAATTAGGTTTTTACATACCTTATAATAACATCACCCTTCAGTTACCATTCTGCCTAGTTTCCCACCTCCCTGATGTTTCTTCCCTCTGGAAGGAGGTGTGAGGACCTCCCCCTCTTAAGAAAATTTCTGCAACACCTCGGCAATCAGGGATAGTGCCAGAGTCCTGGGCTAACCTCCCAGTTGAGACTCTAGAAGTATAGGAGCTTAAGGCCCCAACATGATAATGCCTTTAGTCCTCTGAAGGAGGAATCATTGTCTCCAGTCGTGGCCATGGCTACAGCAATGTGGCATGCTCTTTTCAGATCCATGGCACATAGAGATGATAAGTTTTATGAGTAAAATCAAAGAGGAAGAGGCTTTTACCTGAGCCTGTGACAGAGAGGAATCAGACTGAGACTGTGTTTTTTATGCTCCCATGTCCAAGACCATTTCATTCTAACTGGAAGATGAAATTATTATGCTTGAATGATAGACTTGTGTCCCAGAAAAGTAAGTAGTGCAATAGTGACAGATAAATATTACTATGCAACTTTGCAGCATGGATGTGGATGGGTATCTCTAAAGAAAAGTCATAGGTATATTTTTCTGAATCCTTTTTTCCAGTTTAAAAAGTGCACCCAGGGATCAAGATATGGGTGAGATAGGAAAACAAATTGCTGGAACCCACAATCACATACTAAGTGGAAACATGGCTTTTGAATGCCAGTCTTCTTCTACCTTGAGTTTGCCAATACAATTTCCTCTGCTTACCAGTTTACAGTACTGTTGTAGTGAATAGGGTCCTTTGTGAGGACCAATTGCTGATAGTTCTAGCTTAATGATCCAAGATAATAGGGTAGACTAACAGGAGTTTGCATGAGCCTACAGGGTTTTTGATGAATAAGTACTCTGCCTTTGAAACCCTTTCTAGGTCCTTGTGAGACCTCTTTATCATTTGCACTTTGCATTGGTATTAGACTTAAGTCTGTAAAAAATTTTCCGCTTTCATCGTAAAATAACTCTAAGAATGTCAGATTTGTGCACACACATTGAAGCTGTATATTCATGTTAATAGTATCAGAAATATTCATGTTATTCACAGAGTGTCAGTAATCTGATACTGTTATGCACATTTCTCATAGGAAAAATAAATATGGCTTTGTTTTGGATGTGGTAAATGGTTCATATTGTTTTTTGCATTACAGGTCAAGCAGAAGAAGCTGCCAAGCTCCTGCTGATTTATGGCAGAATTGATCAAGCAGAGTTGATGGCTAGAAAGACACTACAAGAAAACACCATAGCACAGACATTACTGGTGTGCTTACAAGTTCTCATGTCACGTCAACCCGAGGCACGACCTTCTTCTAAAGACTTGCAGAGGACAGTAAAGGAAGTTAAGGAGTTGTTTCAAAGCTGCAGAAATGTAGATGGTTCTGCAGAAGCCAACCTTATCCTTGCGGAGCTTGCAGAAGGTATGTCAGACCTTACAGAAAGCATGGCATATATTAAACAAGCTTGGCAAGCTTTCCTGGACTCGAAACCCTATGGCAATCTTGCTGGTACATTGGAGTGTGTGCAGTGGATAGTTGCTCACAAGAAGATCAGCAAAGACAATTTCATGTCCCTTGTTCGAGGATTTGATCATCTGTTCAAAGTTGCTCAGATTTTATGTTGTCCAAAAGCACCAAAAGATAAGGAACTGCAGTTGAAATATGATGGTTTCTTTGGCCTGTCTACCACCAAGCCAGATTATGTAATATATTACCCAAAACAGAAACCAAGATGCAAAGACATCATAAAAGATTTGCTTCCATCCAAGCAGGAGAGGAGGAAACAGGTAGAAATTGAGATTGAGAAGAAAGCAGCTAATGAAAGGATTGCTCACTACCTATTACACCGGGCCAAAGGATGGCTCCATGATGCAGTAGAGGAGGTAACAAAAATGAGAAATGAGTTTCAACAGTGCCTATTCTACCAGGTTGGTCTTCTATGCCCAGATATGGAGAGACAAGATGGAAGATGCCCAAATCTTCATGGTCCTTTAAACAAAAGGACATTTGAGGAGTTGATGGGAATTGACAGAATGTTCATTGAATTGCAGCGAAACATAGAGTTTGGAGCTAGGAATCTGAGAGTGATGTGTCCAGCAAGCCTGACTGAACAGGTGGAGTTTTTTCTGCATTATCATGTGAACACTTCTCATGAAGATGTTAACAGTTTCACTTCCTGTGAGCAGATCCTTCAGGATCTGATGCCAATGAGCTACCATCCCTTTGTCCTGTCCAAGGGGTACCCAAGTGAAGTTCTTAAAAAAATGGATGGGCCTGTCAAAGAGTACATGAAAGCTTTCATGGAGAAGCGATGGCAGGAAGACACTGTAAGTGAGAAGATATTTAGGACAACTGCTGCCAGATCTGCAGATGTGTTCCTGATGGTTGAGTTTTGTAGTCATTTGTTCGGTATTGATTTCAATTTCGACAAGAAACTGAGAGAATTTGAAAGTGCACTCAGTAAGGAACAGAATCAGGACAATAAGGAAAGGAAATATAGCTACCTTGCTTTGATGACTGGATATGAATCGCGAAACAAGTCTGGCAGTAAGTGGATTGTGGAGTCCCTGGCACGCAGATTTTATGACAGCTATTATCACCTGACAAAGTCAGCTGCAGATCCCCTGGAGGCGGTAATCAAGTTTACAAAGTTTGTTGCTCTGATCAGCAAGAAGGCAGAAGAAGTCCTACCTGACCCCAAATTCTTCCTTATATGGCTGGAGTTTTACACCACCCTGTCCTTTTTTCTCATTGCCAAGATAAATAAAGAAATGAAGAGAAGCTATTCAGAGTTGCCAGATGTCTCCTTTTTTGTACCTGCCAGTTATCTGCATTTAATGGATTTTATTGAGGCCACCTTCCCAAAACAGGCAGTGCTGATCCAAAAGGCTGTCAACCATTTTGTTCCCAGATATAACAGCCATAGTTTGCTTCAAGACAGGCTTGATCACATTGTCATAATGGTGTGTGGTACATCAAAAAGTACCAGTCTCATTAATGTCCTCTTCTCGGCTGATTTGGGCAATTTTTTCAGTTGTGCAATGGCAGAAAGAGTCCTTGTTTTGGCCATGACCTTGGTCAGCAATGTTGGAACATTTACATCATTAAAATCAGAAACTGCCCTCATGCAGGCTTTAATCCAGTTAAAACCTCCAGAGAAATGTCCAAAGAGGCTAAGGCTGGCTCTTGAAGCTGTGCATAAAGCACAGAGTATTCGTGATGTGGGAGCAGCATTGAGGGACCTCTTAAAGGAGAGGGAAGAAGAGCATTTGATGTGTTGTAAATGGATACCAACAAGCCATCGAAAAGACCAAAGAGATCATGTACAATCATCTCCTCTAACCAATGCTGGACTCCTTCCTGGAAATTTCCTAGGAGAGAACACCCTGGCAGCTATAAGCCATGGAGCTGAATTAGAACCAGAGCTTTTGGAGCTTTTTGTTGACCATGAAGATGAAATGCAGATGTCCGTGGAAGAGAAGATGAAATGGCAAATTGATGCTGCTGCTCGAGAGAAAGCAGAGGCAGAGAAGGAAGCTGGAATGAAAATCCTCAAACTGTTTAAAAGGATATCATTTACTGTCAGATGTCGTGACCTGAAGGCTAGAGTTGAAGAGTATATGGTCAAGGAAGAGCTGGAGGAAAAGATGAAAATTTTTGAGACAGCCAGAGTGACGGATATTATGTGTGGAATATGCAGTGTATCCTTTGAATGGCTTTTGGAACAAAGCATGACAAAACAAGATGTTATCTCTGATTCCTTCTCCATTGGAAAAACTAATGCGAATAATATATACAACCCAGACTTTGGAGGAACAACAGATGCTATTGTAGGAGTGGATCAGAAATTTGAAGAACAAAAGTTTACCCCAGAGTCTAAGAATGATGTGACAAACCAGGAGGAGAACTCTAAAGCCATGAGCCTCATGAAATCCCTGGTTCACCAGTTCTATGATGGCTCTGGAGAGAAGAGTAATGCAGATATAAATTCCAAAGAAGGAGAAATAAATGCAAATAATAATGCTGCACTAGGAGAAAGAAATGCAGCTGAGTATCAGAGACCTTTTTCATATGAACCTACCTCAGAAACTGGAGAGCAGGAAGGGCCTACTAAAGAAGAGTTGAAAGAAATGAGTGCAAGAGAACTAAAAAAAATAAAGGAGGAACATATCCAGTCCCAGGAACATATGCAGAAACAACTAGAATTTCACTCCTTCAAAAAGCTGTTTAAAGAGAAAATTGAGCCCAAATGCAAGTTCATGCAAGGGTACATCCTAAAGTATGACCTGGGCAATCCACACATTAGAAACACAGTGTACACTGGCATGCAGCTAGAAATAAGCAGGATAGTGTTTTGCATGAATGCCATAAATCATGAGATGAACAGAATCTTGCGTGAGAGGTCTTGGAAAACCAATCAGGCTCTACGGCAACTCCTTGAGGATATGAATGGGTCCTACAATGCAGTGCATCTCTATGTGGAGGAATCTTACAGAACATATAAACAGGTAAGCCAAATAAATGATTTTCAACTTTGACGTGAAGTATGATAGATAATGACATAGTTTTCTATCCATTGTCCATTATCAATGATGCATTATCTGTCCTCCACTGACTACCATGTGTCTTTATTTATGCATTTTGTACTGTGTGCATGTTTTCTAGAGCATGTGCCGAGTTCACGTAATATTAAAAAGTTAGTTAGGCTGGAAAAAATGCTTAGAAATGCTCAGTAGTCAAGGGAAATTGCTAGCATTTTGAAACTGAACCATTTCATTGAAAACAAGCAAAAAATAAAGATCCATTATAAGTCAGAAACTTGATCATCCTTGTATTTTATTTTCATGTTGGGTCTCATATATTCAGTATGACATCTGATTGGGTTGCTTATGTGCTCATTAGTACTCATTATTATGTGCTTATTTGTAGTCAGATTTTTAAGGATTATAACCACATCATGACATTAATATAAATGGATGCTATTTTGACTATGTCTAAAAAACTTGGTAAATTACTCTGCAGTGTGAAATGTATTTTCAAAAATGATTGTCATAACTGCTATGCATGCCGAAAGGGGCCATAACTGCTATGCATACCTAAAGAGGTCATAATTGCTATGCATGCCTGAAGGGGCTATAATTGCTATGCATGCCTAAAGGGGCCATAACTACTATGCATGCCTAAAGGGGCCAAGTAAGAATATGAAGAGTTGAGTGTTATGTTAGATGAAAGAGCTCTCAAGTCCAGTGGCAAGAGTGAAAAGCACAAATTGAATGAACATTGACATTAAGAATTGATTTTGTGCTTTAACAAGAAATGCTTAAACAGGGATTAAAAAATACAAAGAAACCTGATCCAGACATTTTCTGAAGAAAAAACAGATTTTGAAAACAATCATTGGCAGCATGTTGTATGAAAATAAATTCCTTAAATCAGATACCAGATCATCAGTATATGCAAATGACACTGATCTATACAGTACAGTCAAACCCGGTTACATCGATTACGTCTAGAGAGTAAAATATTATCAACATAACTGGGTCTCAAAATATCAGGATTCATAAAAACCAGTAACATAATTTAAAGATGTCCTTGACCTTTATTCCAGTCTCTTATATTTACTGGAACATTGCCAAAAAACAGGTCTTAGTTTTAAGATTAATCATTGCTTTGTGTGTACACAGTTTCACTTTAGTAAGAAGTGTGTTGATTTCATAACTATTTAAACAGAAATTGAGACTCCATCTGTACATAGTAGACAATACAAAGTGTTTTTAATAAATTACTCATGCATGTTTGCATATATGTACTCTTTCTAAAAGGAAGGTACAATATTTACTCTATTTTCTCTTTTGATTCCACAGTCAGTGTATATTTTATATTGAACACATCATAGTTTTAATATTCCTCAGTAAATACAATAACCTTACCACCTGAAAAAATGATTTTAAAAAAATACGATCTAAACCAGACAAACCCAATGTAATGGCTTTGCTTATGTCATTGCCAATGGGAAAGAATTGCAATATGCCTGTACCTACTGCTGCCATCAGTCTAACTACAGATATTTAATAGAAATTGATAACCCTGTAATGTGTCGCTATAATCAAATTTTATCGGCTGAAGACAGGATCATAATAAAAAAAAACATTAATAAACATATGACCTCACCTAATACATTGTAATGGGTAAAGAAAACGATCTTTCTTTTTAAATGGCTATTGAGATGCACACATGTGCTGTTAATAATATATATTTATTGTTAAGATATTTTCATTGAAAAACCCCACTTGATTTGGACTTGACCAGAATGTGTTTTACAGTAATGGTTTAGCTGTAATAAGCCACTGTTGTATTCAGGCAAGGTAAGATATTGTATTCCTAACAGGCTACTGGACACCTGAAATTAGCCATGTATCTAATAAGCCATAATTGTCATTAGTCCATATCAACTTTTGTAAAATACACATGACTGTCAAATATGCCTTCAGCACTAAAGCCACCCCAGCAGATCTGTGATTTTATCTCTGTAAAGACAGCTCACTGATTATACAGAAGACCAACTTATTGTTTACCATCGTTTTATTGATACATGGAAACAGATCACAGAAAGGGGATTTGCAGTTACATGTCCTTTGAACTTGCTGCTGCTTTCTGTAATTTGTTGCAGCCCAGAAAAGATAGATGTTCATTTGCATACTGTAGCTAAGATACAAATAAGTTCTATTCAGATAATTGTCCCTTTCCAGTGAAATCAAATTTAAACTGAGTTCAGTCTTATCAATATTTATGAGTGAATTAAGACATTTCATCTTGCTTTGGAGACCTCAAGAAAAACGAAAGCTTATTTTGTCAATAGGATTTTGATTTTAAAGGATTCATGAAGAAAACTGTTGAAGAGGCTAAAACTGTGCTACAGGACATTTTATCTCACTTGACGATGTTCATTACTGGATCAAAATTTATGAGGACTGTCCCAGTGTTGAATGTGAGATTGATGCTTATATCATCTAGTTCTCACTAGGCACCAATTGAGAAAATTTAGAATCGGAAGTATTTTCTTGTGACCAAAAGCAAAACATAACTGACCAAAATTGTGCATGAATATCGATCGGTTTTGCTGATCATTTCTGGTAATATTTCTCAGAGATGGACATTAAAAGTTGCACTTCATTGAAATAAATGGGTCCACATGTTACTTCGGACCAAAATTTATGAGACTGACATAATGGGGTTATCGACCTAACAGGGGTTGAGATAAGCAAGGTAAAAATTAGAATAACAAAGAAGGATTTTTTGGGGGACTGGACCAAAAAACTCAGCATACATGGGTTCTTGAGATAACTGAGGTGGAGATAAGTGGTTTGACTGTACTTGTTTGAGATCTTTTAGTTATAACTTATATGTTTGATGAAATCTCAGTAGGACATTCTGTTGGTAAAATGAAATTCTTACATGATCAGCTGATTTGATGCATCCAATTATTGCAGAGGAATTGTAGTACTCAAACGTAAGAATTGCACATGCAGCTTGAATGTGTAATTTTTTAAGTGATTTAAAGACTTTTACGATCTTTGATACATAACTTTATGTGTTTCCTAATTGATAATGAAGGATAATGACCATACATGATTTATCAGCACCTGAAAATGACTGAATTCTTGGGCTTTAACTCTTTTTCCACTTAAATACTGGGCTATAACTCTTTTCTCAATGACATGCCAGGTTGCGTTGGAAAAGATTTTGAAGTGAAGGGCTTGAAATCTTCACTTGCCATTATTCAAAGACATTTCATCAGGAAATTCATACATATTTCAAACACAGAAATTTAATATTTCTAGCACTCTAATTAACTACATCAAAACTTAGGAAAAATATTGATTATAATGTAGAGTTAACACACTTTCCAGTGTGTATTCATTCAGGTGATATAATTTCAGTTTGTCTTTTTCTAGAGGCAAGAGGAACAACGGGTAACCACTGCATCACAGGCAAAAATCCCAGAGTCAGAAAACTGGGAGGATGAGATTGAAGATGTTGTTGATGATCCAGCAGTTAAAGTCAAATCACAAGTGTTCAAGAACAAGCGAAGATGGCGGAGTCAAAAAAACTGAAATAACACTGAACATCTGGATGATACCTATGTAACATTGGTATTAAAATTTTTCAGGAAAAAACTCTTTAAAAGCTTTGAACATTTAGTGTCTCCAGGTACACAACATACCAAATAAGCACAGATGACTGACATTTAAAAATGTACATGCTAAACAGGTCATCAGTAAAAAGTATTATTATGTCCAAAAAGATGCAGATGATGTATTTATGAGATAAACAGGAAAAAGTTGTAGAGAATGGTTTGCCAATGGTGTCTTCTGGAATATTGTTAATTTATAGCCATTTTAATGTAACAGAAGCAAGGATGTAGACACTTATATGAAACTTCTTTTATCTGGACAATTTTTAATTTCCAGTGGTTTTAAGAAAGGACTGTTACAAAAATATATGTTTTGTATAGCGACAATGGCCGAAAATTGGGTGCATTGTATTTAACACCTTTTTTTGCAATGTTTTAATCTTTTATGCTTTTGTCTGTTGTGGACATTATTCCTAGTTTTTAAATTTCTGTAATAAAATAAATACCATATGTGTTTTATATATGTGGAAGATTGTTTGATCACAAATTCAGATATCATAAAAACCTGACAAAAATAAGTTGCCCTCCAAAATTGATGAGATGGTTGCATTATGTAGAATATATGATGTTACTCTGGTGTAAAGAGCATCATCCCAGATCAATTCCCATGACAGGACACTTTGTCACTGATAAATATTGATGGGAGTTTATCGCAGTATCGTATCATGAATACATGTGTAGGACGAAGCAATGTTAGTGCATTGACTTCAAATAAGGAAGATGTGACTTAATAGATACCAAGGGTGATAATTAATGGTGTACGATAATGTTGAATATCTGTATAATATGATATTGTCATGGTACTACAATAATCAAAGTCAGTTTATTATACAGATTTAATGCCATATTGATGTAAATTTTGACAAATGTTTATGAAGCTGTTACATCCATACAAAATATGTTAACTGAGTTGTCCCCCTTGACAGACTTTCCAAATGATGAGACTTCACAGCATTCCCTCATTATAATGCTGCATAGTGGATTCATAGAGTATGCTCCCATATAGTAAGACCAGTTATCATGAGGTACATTATACATGTAATGTTAATATTGCATAATAAAATGAGATCTACATCCATACCTACCTAATAACAGAAATAATGATGGGTGCTATAATCATGGAGTTAGGTATTAACTAATACGTTAACCTTTTTGTAATAAGCTTGAGCAGAGTTATATTCTGGTTTAATTGCTTAGTTAAGTAAAAGGAGTTGGAATGTTTGTAATAAATAGTTCCACCATAATTTAAATATTATTCTTGAGAAGGTATTAAGACATCACTGGTTGTACAGTTTTATTGATCATATGGACAGTTTGAACTCAAGTTGAGCCACATGGCTGATGTTGAGCCACATGGCTGACATTGACTTGAACCACAGGGCTAAGTATTAACTATTGAAAATTTTTTAAGCTTCATAAACTAGAGATATGGACTCATTTTGATTTAATAAAGAACAAACAAATGGGAGGATTGATGAGATGATTGCATTATGTAGAATATATCATGTTATTCTGTTATAAAAAGCATCATTCCAGATCAGTTCCCATCACAAGACATTTTGTCACTGATTTATATTAATGGGAGTTCATTGCAGTATGATATCTTCAGTATTTCTGGAATGAAGTCATCATTGTTATCCCAGCAGTGTGTAAACACTCCTAATATTTTTGTTTTCAAACAAAATAATAGATCTTATTGAAAACATTTTTGCTAACATTTGTTTCAGTAAAATGATGTTAGATATGTATGATTTTGATTTTAAGAAATCAAAATAAACCAGTCAAAAATGGAAGATAAAAAGACCTTGAACATGAACTTGTTTTGTCTGTTTTCAGTTGTTAAGACTGTTGCAAGTGACAACAGAAACATTCATTTTTTTTTACATTTTCTTTATTTAAAATGATATCCACTATATTGATCCCCGACTATCCAAAAATGACAAACAAGAACCATTTTGGCATTTTATTATCTTTTTCTTTATTTTAGTAATAGTTTCAATTATTTCATTAGTATTTAAAATTATTTCAATAAAATAAAAATATAATTTTTTTCTTAAATGAGTATATGGTAATAATAATGCAGTTTTCCATCTAATATTGCTGTAATATATTGAATTCAGTAATGCTTCAAATTGTAGCATTTGAAAAATTCATAATTCTTAGTGATTAGCAGATTTGTGTTGGGTTTTATTTTTCAGGAGAAAGAGAATATTTTGGTTTCAAATAGCAGACTGCATCTTTCAAAAATGACTGAAGGGAAAACACATTGCATTTGCCTGACATCAGTCCACCTCTTTTTTTTAGCTTCAGTATTGTGAATAGTACATAAATGTGTGATTGTATAATGAACTATCTTAAAATAAGAAAACTTTAAGATTACATTTTTGTCTCTTTGAACACCATTTCATAGAACACCATTTCATATGCAATCTTCTGAGATATCAGCAGAAAAGTTGATTTATTTTTCTGATTTATACATTCAGTTTTCAATTTCATTAACCTGATTATTGACAGTTTTCATGATTTTATTTCCCTTTGCTCACAATATTGCATACTTTTAGGGAAGTTTCCATAAACATTAGATTTCCAAATGCTCAGTTCAGACTTTTGGTATCTAATTGTTTGCATTCTAATGTTTTAGTCCTTGTGATAATGTTCATTAGAAACTTAAAGAACATTGCACAGTTAGGTTTTATTAAGTGGATATATTTGTCTCTCAAGTCATGTAGTGCTATAAGATGTATAATACGTCATACATATGTGTTTATAAAGAATGGATGGTTAAAACTGTTTTATGGGTCTCGGGTAGCATAACTAACAGTGTATGGTGAGTGACAATGAAAATGTTGACAGAATATTCAGAAAGTTTGGGATCAGTAAAAATACTTAACAGGAATAATAATATTGTGATGACTGTGACAAAACGAATGTTTTAGTATTTGCATCCAGGCAAGTATTGACATAAAGTGGAAATGTGGAAAGTGAATAATTAAGTGAAAGACTCTTTTGATTCTCTTATCTATTTAGTTGTGGACTGTCATGGCTTGCATGGTTAGTTAAGAGTGTATAAGGAAATTTAAGAATGGAAGAATGGGGGCTTAGTCCTACCAAACTTCCTTTGGTATCCGCATTAATCAACATGGCATTTAGAAATTCTATACTGGAGAAGATCGCAAGATTAATAAGTGATTTATAGTCAGATTTCATTTATGCTGATCTGTTCATCTGAAATTTAAAGATATCTCTCAAACATGCATGGTATAACCAAAAATTCTTCATTCCATCTTCCAAGTATCAGAGTTTTTTTTCTTTTTTCAGTCCCCATGGAGCTTGGACAGATAGCACACTACTGCACATTATTAATAGTAGTAATGAATTCCTCAAAAGACATATATAAAATAATCAGATTTTTTGGTGTTGTCATCGCTGTCATGAGTTTCAAGTTTTTCCTATAGTCAGTGTTCATGAAACTCTATGGTTTATGTTCATCATGGTGGGTACTGAGAATTACAGGCAAAAGTAGGTCACAGTGACCTTCTTTTGTTGTTCTGTTGGTATGTTGCAGTTGACTCAAATTTTCTTAACACTGTTGCATGTACAGTCATGAAAAATAATGGGTGTGTTCATTTTTAGTGATACTTTCACCACAGGCAAAATTGGATGACAATGAGCTCCATTTTACTCTAGTGAGTTTGCAAGGTTTGTTAAGCATGCCACAACAAGTGAGACACATCATTTAAAAGAATTTTTGAGGTTTATTTTTCTCGCTTTTTAATTATTGTTATATATATATATATATATATATATATATAGGTGTCACTTTTCCTAATAGTCTTTTTTTTAATGTCACACTTCCAGGAAGTCAGATTTAGATTGAGGATAGATCACAGATGCAGGCTAGACAACAAGTTCAGGTTGATGTATTCCATTTATTTCTTTCCCTAATTTCTACATAAGGTCATGGATAAGTTATAACTGGTTCCATGTGACAGCTATTGGGGACTGTTTTTCCTTATATTGAATTTGCATATTTTACACTTTATTCTTTTGTTAACATTTTTTTAATTGAAAGTATTGTTATGGAGTCAAAAGTCTGATTGAAAGGTTATTGTTGCTGATCGATACATTGTATGTTACAAATGTATACAAGCTGATTTTGCTTTGAAGAAGGGGAATGATACTGTTTATGGTAGATACAGAAAAGAATTTGTTTAATAAAGAAAGTTATACATGATGCTGTTTTTTTATAATTACATCTTTTCAATCTGTCCCCTCCCACCCCTCTCCCACATTAAAATTTACAAAAGCTACAATATTCAGTGTTTCCTCTAGTCTTTTCATTTCATAATCTTTAAGGTAACTCTAATGTTCAGAATCCTTTTGATGGTGGGGAACATTTATGCATTAGGATGTAGTGCCCCGGTGCTTAGAAATTTTCGTTATTTTCAAAAAAGGGGAGGAGAGGGGCACTTATTTGAAAAACAGCAACACTTGTTGAAGGAAGAAGTGCATCTGGAACAAACAGATTTCTTGAAATGCAAGTACTTGGTTGTGGTGTCATAATTTATAATTTCTCTGTATACATCAGCAGTCTTTCAGTATTTCTGAAATGAAGTCATCACTGCTATTTGTGGGGAGGGGGGTTAAGGAAACAAGAATGCTTTGGTTGCATGAAGCAGATTGCATCTTTCCAGGCTGAATGAAAGAAAAACATCGGATTAGTAACATATCCATCCATCTCTTTTTATTCATTAATTAATGATAACGGTTAATAAGTTTGCTTGATGATATAATGAACCATCTTTCACAACATTTGCGCCAGCTATGCCAAATTTAAATATTATGTTTTTTCACCATAAACACCATTTGATATAGAGTCTTCTGGTTAAGAATTCTAAAGAAAGGTTTATTTACTTATTAGATTATGTATATTTCAGTTTTAACATGATTGTTGAATCATGTCATGGTGTTATCTCCCCTTCCTCTCCATATTGTAAGTTTTCAGTGAAGTAGAAATTAAATTTGATTTTGTATTTCCTTTCTAAATAGAATGTTGTCCTAGTTGTCTAAGTGCTCAGGACAATTAAAATATATGGCATACATGACTAAAGCTGGAGAATTTCTATATATAACCTGGGTGATATAATTAGCTGGCAGCAGTATGGCAGATCATAGTGATGTCTAGCATTGGGGCATCATGCCGCAGACATGTAGCATGATGTCCCACCCAGCCATATTATCATGACACCAGGCTGACTTCTTAATGCTGAGCACCTAGCAAGATAGCTGTTAGTACCATTTTTATAAGTGTTTGGTATGACTTGGTCTGGGTTCGAACCCACGACCTCCGGCATCCGAGGCGGATGCTCTAACCACTAGGCCACCAGAGCAGTCTTCTAGCCCATCAGTTATAATTAATTATAATTGTTAATTATAACAAATATGTAATTTTTAAAAATAAACAGGTTAATAGAACAAGTTGATACAGATTAAACATGATTAGCAAACTGTTATTGCATAGATATATCACAGATACCATATTCAATTATTATGTCTTCAAACAGAATTGCTCATTAAAATATTTCACAGATGAACAAGTTCATATAAGCTGTAATTTAGTTGCTATTTAATATCATGGTGCAAACTGCAATAACATGACACAGGTCTAAATACAAGATTTCCAAATGCACAGTCCAAACTTTTGGACATGTATAAAATATTGTTTTCATTCTACTGTTCCCTCCTTGTGTTTATGTTCCTAGAAAACTTGAAATAACATTACATTTACTTACAAACAATGCATAATTAAAATTTATTTTTATGGTTGTGTAACTAGAACGTCATAGTGAGTTCCAATTCAAATTTTGACAGTCATCAGGTTGAGAACTATTCAAAATACCTACAGAAATTTTACAATGGGGCTTTTTATATCATACGAAACCGCACATCATTCTGTACTTGTCCTCTATACAAATATTGATGACATAAGCAGAAATGTGGAAAGAATAATTAAGAGGAAAACAATTTTCTTACCTACCTAATGATGGACTATCAAGTCTTGCGCATAGTTAGCTGCATGTTATTTGGTTTTGCACATTAATTTACGATTCTGGAGGGAAATTAAGAATGGGGTCTTGCTCACACCACACTTCTTTGGTATGCACATTGATTTACATGGCATTTAGAAATTCTTTGCTGGAAAATATCCGAAGATTATTAAGCGAATTACAGTAAAAACTTAATTGTGATATTCCCAAGATTCTGGGTCAGTGTTGAAGCTTGCTAGCTGACCGTGATTTGATGGCAAACCCAACATCTTCATGTCGTTGTCTCAGCCACTCCAGAAGGTGTAGACGGCACCTACTTCGGGAAGTTGTCCCTCGCTTAGGCGAGTTTCGCAACCATTAAAATTAGATCTCTACTGTCCTTCACGTAGGACCTCTTCACGTGGAGATCTGATTTTGATTAGATTGGGAGGTTTTCGCTCTGTGCTGCTGTTTGGATGTTGAATCCAGCCAGTTCTCTACCAACTTATCTGGTTATCTGATGATGTAATAACCTTTAATGTGTTTACATTCCAGTCATCGACGGTGGGTTGCGTCACCGTTGTCTTCCTGCATTTTATTAAAATTTGTTTTGTTACCACTTGTGGTTCGCACGTCAGCGGCGGTATGCTGACCAGTATTAAAGTGAAACTGGCAATGTTTGAGCACCTTTTCTAGCTCATTCCTGTTGCTACGGATGTGAGCATTGTGACTTTAGAATGGGCTGCTCAGTCTTCCATGGGGCTGTTGAGCTTAACTGCTACTTCGGTCCAGTTAAAAGCTACCCAATGCCCTGAGCCGCTCGTGTGCTGGTCTGCAGCTGTTGTGTCCAGTATGTGCCCATTCCGCCAGAAGACTTTAAGGAAACAATCAGTAGGGAGCGGGGTAAGTGGTGTCATGATTTACATATGAGTTGGATATAAGCGAGGGAAAGTTGCACAGAGTTCTGCTCACTTTTTCATAAAATTAGCGAAGTAGTGGAGCCAAGTGCTTGGAACTATTTTGTAACTCTTGATATACAGATGTGTCCAGAGCTAGTCGGCTTAGGGATAATATCCAGAATTGGATTGTAAGTCGCGAGATAGCTGAGTCGCTTATTTAACGAATATGCCGCAGTGTGTTTGAGCATTAAAATTCCAACGAATGATTAAAATTAAATAAATGAATTCTCTCAATATAACTGAATAACTTCCAAGACTGGTGGTACTACTAAGACTGCCTAATTCTACGTAATAATTCTCTTGTACGGATAACCAGTACTCGATACATACAACTTCGCAATCTATAATCTCAATTGACAATAAGGTCATGTTGGTTTCACTATCTAATCATAAATTCGGTCAACCTGTCCTTCACAAAATCTAAGAACGCCATTCACATCACATTACGCTTACAAGAATTAGAATGCAAAGTCAACTTTGAACTTCATGAATTAATCACTTGATAGAAGAATGACTCGTCTTTAAAAAATGCAAGCTTACGATTTATAAAAAAAATAGTATTGAAAATATTGTGAACTAAATATCCATTACCAACTATATTCATGAAATAATACACTATATATATATATATATATATATATATATATATATATATATATATATATAATCCACTTTTCGTGCATTTAGTTGTTTAGAGTAATGTGATAATAATATGAAGGTTGTGATTTCTGTGACCAGATTATTTTTTTTTTGCTCCATGTTTTACTTTATTCTACAAAACAAATTTCAATTTTCCACTTTGCAATGGTATTCAAATTTCATATCATACTTTAATATATACACACACTAATGAATTTCGCACAGTATCGTCATGTCTTCACATCAAGATGCTTAAGCAGACGATGCTTATCTATTCATTTAAAGTGTATTGTACTTATAGCATTAGCAAAGATGTCTCACTTATTTGATTAAAGGGTCCCTTATTTGATTCATAATCAAAATCTTACGTAGTATATCTGACTTTGGGTGATCCTGTATTCTAAATATTGTTTACATTCATTGAGTATTATTTTGCTTAAAAATAATTGGGTTCATATAAGTATGTACCAAAAAATTCAAAAGGGCCTGGTCAGTTATATTGCTGTAAATCCTAATGACGAAAGCAAACTTAAATAATTTCTATATTAAATGAAGTGATTTGATTGTTCAACATCTATTACCATTTAACCTTGAGACAAATTATTTTTGGGGAACTGGTATGATGGATAATATAATTTGTTCCTTTAGACTATAAATTCTGGAAGAGTGCATTCTACAAGATTTTAAGAAACTAATCCCAGTTCCTTATCCCTTTAAAAATTGAAATAATAATTTTATGAAGCACTGGTTTTTATTATAGAAGTTGCTTAATGGTACATTAGGCTTATCCTTGCTGCCTGCTTTCTTTCTATTCAGTATCTGTGCTGAAAAAATGCTTCCAGTTTTAGAAAAGAGATTTACAGCAGTTGTGTCAATAATATATGCTGTTATTCATTATGCGTTTCAAATATTTCTTAAGAGTAATAATACCGAAGTCTATATTCTGCCCTGCGGTTAGGAAGAACATTTTGATCCACCTTTTTAGCAGTATACCAGGAATTATATACTTTCACTTTAGCCTCAAATATTATTGGTGATGTAAAGGTTATATTATTTGTTAGCAAATGCGTACTTCATCATTGACCTAGAATAGTGTTTGACAAAAGGTTATCAGGCGTGAACCTTTGATTACAATTTATTTATTTATCAGGCGTGAACCTTTGATTGCTATTTATTTATATGTATACATGTAATTGCGTATCTGATCTTTGCAATTATTGTTTGTATGATTGGCAGGGATGCAGCAAACAACATTGTCTTTTCTACAGCTGTATAGTGCGAGAAAATTCTCCATATAGGACGGTAGGTACGTGGATACCAGATGAATGGACCAAATTTAATACCTGTTTGCGTTCGTAGTGTGAATAAACTAAAATCTTCTGGTTGAAATTTAAGTTCATGTTTACGCAACTATTAATGTTTACAGCAATGTAAATCATTCGTAATGACTAACTAGGATCATCAATACAACCCCAGGGGAGGAGTGCGTGGTGGTGTTAAACACACTTTTTAAAATACGTAATGTACTTTGCCTTGCATCGTTAACATCTTCCTCGATTTGTGTGTGTGTGTGTGTGTGTGTGTGTGTGTGTGTGTGTGTGCGTGCGTGTAAATAAACCAAAGTTTGGATATTTGAGATATGCCAAAATCAGGTTATTGTGACACAGAATTTCAATCACTTTTGAACAACAGCATATACATTTCATACTAAGTACCATCTGCATTAATTTCCTGGGTTGAGAAGCTTGTGTGATATGCCAAAGATTGTATGCCCTCTTGATATTTGGATGGCCGTAGTGAGGCTGAGGCGCTTGGAAATCTAACAGCTACGAACTTCTCTCAAGTGAAATGAATCCAGATTGGCCATAACGGCACATGAATTCCCACAAATACTTACATTCCGGTTTTTCCATAGCACTATTTCAATTATATCAATCAATCGTGAGTTTGGGATGGGAAAATGTGCCATTAAAGAAACCTGAGACTTCAAGAACGTGTGCAACTTGTTGACTGCTTTATGAGAATTGAGATCAAACCAGTTTAGTTTACTGCAAAATGGAAAACATAGATAATAGCTCGCATTGATATTCAAACCCTTTATACCATGTACGTGAATAAACTTCATTGAGAATAAGAATTTATGTCCATACCGCTTTGTCTCCACTTCTATGCTGTGTAGCTGATAATATGAAAGAAATCTGCAAATGTTGATATCTGTGAGAAACTTGTACAACTCGCTTGTGGAAATGTTGATGTCCAGCTTTTGCGAGCCTTGGCTCGCAAAAGCGGACATTATTCAACGAGTTTCATAAATTTAATATTAAATCATTACCCATTTGAGATTCTTTTTATCACATAGTTTTTATTTCAGTGGAAGCTATTTAGATAGAAAGAAGAACGAATAATTTCGTTCATTCTTACAGACGGTGCACCTTTCATTTGTTGTGCATAAAATATAGTCCCAAACAAATTTGAACTAGTAAAAGTAGATTGTACTTTTTTACAAACTATAAATCAAAGAAAAAGCTTCCATCCGACTAAACAGAACATTTTATAACGACAAAATCATTTTTCAAAACAATGATCAATGCGATGTGATGCTGCCACGTTTTTTGGTACGGTACACAGTAGGCCTAAAGTACATGTTTACCCTAAAATGTCACTTTCAGAACTAAGCGTTACATTGTTGCGATTTTCATGTGAAATAGGATTACTGGATGCAAAACTTCCCACATTTACTGCAATGCATTTGTGACCGGATATTTGCAGTATTTGATTTGGAACAATAAACTGTACAGAAGACGTAAACAAATTTCTTTTTGAGTCGGATTTGCATCCCATATATACGGCGTAAAGATGCTGTGGTTGGATAAAGTTCTGTCAGTTAGGAGACCCATATATGCCCAGATTCTTCTGTGAACAGAGGTGAGTTTATTTACTTCTGTAAGTTAACATTTAAACCAGGCTTGTATATACGGTGGATTCTATATCTATGCTACAGATATACCACCACCCGCTATCAAATAAGCAATGCCCTTAGTTTTACTTCTTATTGTTGTTCTTGTCTTGTAGTTTTACGCCATTTTTCTTATGATGATATTGTTAAACATGACATAACAAACCCCTGTGGGGGTAACATATCCATATTCAGACAGCCGAGATAATTTTTCCTGAATTTCCTTTCGCGAGTCGAGTTAAAAAATGGCCGCCAAAAATGTTCATTCAAAACAAAACATTCCAGAAGGCGGGGTTAAAAACGTTTTTCCGCGATCCCAGCCAATCAGTAAAGAGGATATTGCACAATAATTTCATGGGGCTTATTTGGACCAATCATAATCACATAAAGTGATATTTTAACGTGTGGTAATATCAAAAATATGAAATTGCACATACTATAGGAAAACTACACCTACTATGTGATAAATAATATTAAACCACGGCCGTCTTATATTTATCACTGAAGCGTCTAATACGTCAAAGGAAATTTATATTAAGATATCAAAAGGTCCTAAAATTTGGGTCTCCTCCACATCAGAGACACTAGAACCATGAAAATAGAGTTTTGGACCAGCACAGGGTGAATTTGATTTAATCGCTCAAAGTGCATATAAATAATTCTTGGGCTATTTAAACATATCTCTTGCAGCGTGACATTCAGACGACACTTGATTTGCAGAAATATTTTCTAATTCCCGCTGGACAATATGCAAGGGGGGGGGGACAAAGAGGTCATGCATATCAATTATTATTGTCACCGAAACTTAAAGTATCTGAATCTGTTATATCAGTCACAGCAAATCGATTGTGTTTGGATCAGCTTGTAAATCGTATCTCCAGATGATGGTTGGAATATACGATCAGATTAGGGACTTCATCTTAGAGAAGAATTAGAACTTGCTCTTCACACAACATTCATAACGAGACTAATTAACCATCACTTTAGCTCAAACGAATGAAACTGGCTATTTATTATGTTAGGGGCTGTTGTTAGACCGCAAAATCAAATTTGTCAAGGGTTTTTAATCATAAGTTATTTCGCTGGTCTTTCCGTGTATATGCAATGCAATCACGTCTCCTATTATGGACACACGTCCCTGTATACAGAGTATACAGACGGCTTTAGAAATGGAGGCAAGGTTGAAACTTCTGGTGGAACATTCCGTAGGACCATCTCCAGCCTGTTAACGAAGGTTGATTTACTTTTTGGAGGATAGCATAGTTTTCATGGAGCCGGAATTATTTTTCTTTTCTTTTTGCTGGAGATAATTTCAACTATTGCAATGTATATAATACGACTTTCTGTCTATAAATTAGCTCAATAATACTTTGTCAACCTATCTGACAAGTGGAAAATGTAACAAAACCCTCCATTCCCGTCCGAAAATGATTTGGTTGGTTTGCCTCCAATGATACTGCTGAAATTACAGTCAATCTCAAATATTTGAGTAATATTGGAACCTCGCAATATGCAATTTTTATCATCTTGCAGATTCCCTTTTCAGATTGAAAACATTGTAAAGTACTTGATTTGACAACCTCTTATCCACCCAAATCTAACAGAAAGGTCAGCTGGTCATAGAATCTTAGAAAAGTTTGTTGTACTCTCTGCTGTATAGCCTCATTGATATTAACGATAACGAAAGGGCAAATGAAGCAAAAACAGCTATTCTGCATGACCTGTAAATGAAAATTTAATATATGCTGATTTCAAATATTGAATAGTAAACATATTCAACATACTCGAAGAAACATGTGCAATGAAAACTCCGCAAATACGTTTCGAGAAATGAAATCCATGAAATTCTTTAGTCCTGTAAAACTATATAAAAATGTGTAGTAGGAGGTTCTGCGTGAAATGGGGCCCATCTGACTTCATGAACTCCATCGCGGCCGTGATCTGAATGAGTCCTGTTATCACTTTCCTAAAGAGAATGTTAGCAATGACACAGGGGTTTCACTAAAGCGCGTCTTAGGGTATATACGTAATTGGTACTGACTGGAAATGAAGCAGCTGCAGCTAACAAAACATCCACCCTGTTGTGAAAATGGTTGACACCCGGACCTACTGGGTCTATCATAGGGTAAGCGATTACAAGATCCTTACTAATTGTTTAACATTGAGCCCAGAGATCAACCAAATGCATAACGTTCGCATTAAACTTGCAAGTCTTTTGCTATTGAGTAGATGGAAGATTCCACCCAAAACAGTTTCATGTATAGGCCTGTGACAACTTTCATTTTTATCTTACCTTTTGAGCTTCAATAACGATATTGACATGTGCATGTGCGAGTTAATTTTCAGGAAGCTTTTAATTCATCGTTTTTCAATAAACAAGTTGACCTCAATCATTCTGACAATGATTTTATGGCCAACACTCTCGACTTCGATTTCTGTTATCTGCAATGACTTGCAAGCATGATAGCAAAAACAAATATGAATCGGTTTTAATCAAATGAAGTTCATGATATCTGTATACATAAACGCACACATAAACACACAAAGTCAAACACACACACACACACACACACACACACACACACACACACACACACAAATCGAGGAAGATGTTAACGATGCAATGCAAAGAAAGAAGCTCTGATTGATTATCACGAAAATGTACGCTTCCTGTCTTGCTTTAAAAAAGTTTTCTATTTGAAATGTAGCGCCTTTACTACACAACTCTAGTAAACACGTTTCTGACATTGTAAATAAATAGGGCGGTGTGGGGAACACTGGGAGTTTCCTTCGAACCATGACACCTTTTACAATCTAACCTGGAGACAAATTATTTCTGAAAAATTTATATAATGAATAGAATGCGTTCTTTTGTGTATACATCAGACAAAAGTGCATTTAAAATGTGAAATGGACAGTCCAAGGAGAATTGCTTTTCATTCACAGAAGCCGTTTAATTGTACATTATACATATCCATGCCAGAACTGCATTTCCGTCTTTCCATCCAGTGTCTGTGCGAATAAAACTTAGTTACACGGTGATTTATAAGGAGATGTGTAACTGGAATATAATGCAAGTCATTATTTATTTTATTTTAAAATGTACATTATATGCAAAACACAAAATTCAACATTCTACTCCGCAGGTGGTTTGAACATTGATACATCTGCAAGGTAGTTTAACAGGAAGTACATACATTCAAATTTGATCAGATTATTGTTTTTGGTATATAGATAATGTTACGTTTCAGCAAATGCTTACTTCATCATTGGCCTGGAATGGTGTTTGACAAACGTTTATCAGATAAAAACCATTGATAAGTGTTTATTTATATTTATATAAATATACCTGCATGTCTCATTTTTGCATTTGTTGTTCGGATGATAGGCATACATACATCAAACAACATTGACTTTTCTACAGCAGTTTGGTAGAAGAACATTCCAGATATGAGACGGTAGGTGGATACGAGACTAAGGAATCAGATTTAATAAGTGTATACTCGGCGGAATGTGAGTTCAATGGCAAATTCAAGCTGCAATTTGAAGTTCATCTTTCCGCAAATAGTCTTGTGTTCAGCGATGTACTTAAAATCATTCGTAATTTAGTAGTTGCAAACTGAATTCCCCAATACAACCCTGGGGGATGAGGGCATGGTGGTGTTAAACGCACTTGTCTTAAATTGTGTAATGTTTTTTTACCATGTGTCCTTAATATTGTTTTCGTTGATTTAGGGAAGATGATTATATTCGGCAAAATGTTCAGGAGAATGTGTCAGTGATAGGTACATTTTTCCATCTTCAATGTAACTTGTGCATACATTTGTGTGAATATATTTGTGTGTGTGTGTGTGTGTGTGTGTGTGTGTGTGTGAAAACAAAATAAAAGTGTGGATAATGAGATGTGCCAAAAGTAATATATTTTGACTATATATTTCGATTAGTTTTGACTAACAGCTTTTATATTTCATTCTGAGTGCCATCTGCTTTTTTTGATATGTTTGTTACGTTGGTTATATTTCTGATTTTATTCCGTCTCATTCATGCAGAAGCATTGAAGAAAATGGGTGAGATTTTTTTTTTTCATATCAGTTATTTAACTCAATTAGTTTTAAGGACAAGTCAAATTATTGTATACTTTCACAATTGAGTTTTCCATCACAAGAACAATGGGACAGGATGTTCCAAAATTTGGTTGAAGCATTATGGGACTACATTCAACCTGTATTATGGTTGGAGAAATGTTACTTAAGTACTCTAAACTATGTCCGTCTTTTTTAAAAATAGAAAAATCTTAAACAGCTTCATTTAAGCAAATGTGAGTAGACTAAACGATAACGTAGTCATAGCTTTGTGTTTCCCACCGGCTGTTAAAGAGAGCATATATTATTTCACGCCATTAGAATCTCTAGTGGATGTGTTGAAATTGTCTGTCTAAATATAAATATTATATAATTCATTCCCAACAGTTTCAGCAAGAAGAAAATTCTGTTTTATGTGTGGCTTTATGGGTCTGCATGCATAAATCATTCACAGAATAAAACCTGAAATAAGAATCTCCATGGTATCAATTATGAGTTGTGTTATTTTTACGACATTGTGATTTGTTATTGAAATCGCAATGGAATAAAATTAATACACACACACACACACACACACACACACACACACACATATATATATATATATATATATATATATATATATATACTATATATATATATATAATACTTTATTTCGTTCTAATAATTAAGCATCGAACACGAATCATCACCTCAATTATTTGAGACCTGAATTCAAAGAATAAAACATCAGAGGAATAAAAAAAAATACATTATTGGATTCCGCATACAGTTATCATCAATTCTCAAGTGGGTAAAGTAAAATGTTTAACAGGTTTACATAGTAAATACATTTAGACCTTTGTAATATAATGATATAATAGGAATAATACATGTTATTCCCCCCCCCCCCCAACTGTACACGATATATGTGATGCATCATTAGTCCCCTTAATGCAAAGTGTGACTGAAGTGCACAAAGTAATTTAGTCTAAGACCAATTTGTAAAATATAATCGAACAGTTTACACGTATTTATTGTGTCTTGTGATTTGTCGTAAACAGTTGTGTCAGCCTTGTTGAAATACGTATCCATATTTTATATCCACCTTTGACCTTGGAGATATAGAATTGTGGCAATGCGTCTTCCTGCATGTTGTACAAAGCGAAACAATAAAGAGGTAACCCATTTGTTTACTATGATTTGCATCCCGTGCCATCAGAGTTGATGATTCAGACAGTGGGGTAGAGGATGGTGTTCGCTCCTATACAAAACGCTATTTTAGCCTCCACTTTACATTGATCGTCAGAACGGGGCATAACTAGCATTTACTTAGTCATGCCAAGCCCCAGAGACTATATTAAGCACATTGAGTTTCAATCTTGAAAGGGTCTCTTTTGTCCTTAAATAACCATAAATAGCTCATGGAACCTTGCAAAGGACATACCCTCTGAGGACGGTGGCAATGGTCAATTGAGTAATTATTTTTTCCTAGAGTACATCAATCTGTGTACCACTGACATAAAAAATAACGGTTCTTAGACTAAAAGGCAGATGGACAGGTGGGCAATAGGTCAGACTCTGAAACAAAAGTGTGAGACCTGGTTTCAAAGCGGCCATGAATTGGGTTGCGTGTCTGCATGATTAGTGCTTGTAATGGATTGAGTGACCTATTTTTTTGTCATGACATTGTTATTTTGGGTAAGGATATTGTTATACCCTCTGTTTTGCCATGTAACACTGCAATCTAACCTCCAGCAATGTGGTCATCTAAAGGAGTCCTGCTATCAATTCTCTTGAAAGAATGGAAGTATAGATATAGGATTTTCACCAAATTATGCCTTATGATATATAATTAATTGGTCCTAAGAGAAACTATGCTCTGATTAAGAAGATATACACCCTACTGTGAAGAATTTTGAAAACCAAACCTACTGGGTCTATTTTAGGGCACACGATTGTGGGATCCATGCTGATTTATTTTTAAACACTGAGCACAAAGATCAACCAAATGCATGGGGCTCGTGGTTATTTCTGTCCAACGTATTCAAAGAGACAAAGCAATGCTGAAGTGATGAAGATGTTGTGTCAGCCAATGTTAAACTTTATGTGCAAATGAATAACTTCTGTAATGTATGTCGGTATTTCCGATGGAATTCTAATTACCACGTGCTGGTATTATTTTGTTCCCAGGTCACCTCGAGACTAATAATTGTTGTTGTTGTTGTTGTTATAGGGTTTAACGCCATTTTTCAGCACAAGATAGGCTATACATGGCAGCCAGTATTAATGGTGGAGGAAGAACCCTGGAAAACCCCGGGAAGAACCACCGACCC